>CAOLHI010004269.1:0-125701 GCA_948474755.1 Ctenosaura bakeri
ACACTGTCTGAGCCCCTCCACTGTGACCTCTTTCTTCAAGACTGATAACTCTGACCTTTTCCATCACTAAGCTCTATCTATCCAATCTTTCTTGCCTCACTTTCAGATAGCTTTATATAGTTCTTAAGAGTTTCTGATTTCAATTCAAATAAAATACTTCATTTAACTTTAACTAGAAACCTCTCTACACTTAGTACTGGTATACATAGGTGAAAAGATCTTACTTTTACCCTCCTCTCACAGGCTTCCTTTGACCAATTCCCCAAATTCTAAGGAAATGCTGGCATTGCGAGTGGACTCCACTGTCCCCCACCTCTTAGAGTAACACTTAGGGGCAATCTTGGCTACCATCCTGGCCATTTCCTTATTCCAGGGCTTCAACAGGATCACCTGCCAAGACAACATGAAACTCTCCAAGAGCTGTTAGGAATACATCAGGATTCATAAGCCTCATGGCACAGATCATCTTAATTGCCCCCTACATCTGCAGAAGCTTCCACTCCCAGTGGGTCTAAATATCACCAAGTAGTGATCAGTCTAGAAAGTTATTCCACTCCCGGATCACCATCATCCCACCCAGAACAGAAAACCAGGTCCAGAGTGTGACCTGCTGCATGGATGGCATCAGATTTACTTAATTGTGACAGACCCATGGTTGTCATGGCACACATGAAGTCCTGAGCTGCTCTGATAGAACAGTCTCTGCATGGATGTTGAAGTCCCCCAGTACAACAAGATGAAGGGAATCCAACACCACCACTGAGACCAACTTGGCCAGCTCTGGAAGGAAGACTATTGAGTAGCAAAGTGGGAGGTTCACAAACAGAATCCCTATTCTGTCCTGGTCACTCACTTGCAAGAACATGCACTCACAGCAGACTGTGGGACTAGGTAACTGGTGAGGGAGATGGAATCCAGGTAGATCACTGCTATTCAATTTCCTCACAGCCCCAGGCCTCCCCTGATCCTGTGTAAAGAAATCACATATACAAAGGTGGGAGAGATTAATACACACACACACACACACACAGGGGAGGGAGAGGGAGAGGGAGAGGGAGACAGATTCATTCAGGCAGGTCTCAGTACAAGCCAGGTTGCTATGCTCATCCAGCATCAAATCCTGGATCAAGGAGGTTTTTCCATTCACTGACCTGGCATTGAGCAGCAGCTTTTTCAGCCGAGGGAGTCTGCTGCCAAGGCTATTCTGACTGTTTGAAGTGGGGGAAGCTTGGGGGTAGCCAACACCCTGTGCCACTCCCTTCTATCAAGAGAATAAGACTGTCTCCCCATGCCATATCTCCCTCTGTCCATCACTGTCATAATCACTGCTACCTGGGCTGCATTCCCTCCAAGCTGTCTGTATAACACATTTACTTTTGCCATCAGGTAGCTTATTTACAAGAAAAGGGCGGGGAGGTACTCCTTCCCTCCCTATCCAAAGGGCTGGCCCTTGCCCTCATTTCACCTCTGAAGCAGTTTCCCTAAAGGGACAAAAATGAAAACAAACAAACAAAAGACCTTTGCTGTCACCTCTTTCAGCAGTGGGCCTGCCACACCAGGCATCCAGCTTTTATGCCCTTGCTAAAGGGAACAGTAATTGGGTATGTACCTGGGCCTGGTTCTGCCAGCAGTGCAGGTATCTGGAACAAGCAGCAGTCCACTAGGAGAGGTGAAGAGTGGCAAGTAAGCAAGTAGTTGAGGTAGTGGTGGTGATTTTCTTCTCCCTGCTTCATGATGGCATGATTTTTCCTGTGCAGAAATCAGCATTTTCCATGCAGAAAATAATACAGAATATTATTTTCCTCACAGAAAATGATGTTCTATAGGCAGAAAATTCTGTTTTGTACACTATACAACCACAAAGACATCTTGTACAGAATAAGCACAAGAATAGTTTGTGAATAGTTTTCAAAAACTGCAGTTTCTGCAGAAGGAAGAAAATTGCTAAAATTACACATTGCTTCCCCAAGAACAAAATTTATGAAGTGTTACATCCCTATGTTATATTCATTTTGCAGGGAGACATCTGTGACAGCAGAATGTTTTCACATGCAAAATGTGCTGTTCCAGAATAATATTTCTTTTTCTCAAAATTCAAGTTATATTAGTTTATTTTAAAAGTGTCCAATAATGATGTGATAAAGTTAGGAGGTTCCAACCTCTACAACCTCCTAACCATAACCAAACATAGCCATTTCTCTTTCTACTACCAAAAATACTCCTGGTAAACCCTGATGAATATGATGTATTTTCAAACTTGTTAAATGCTTATTCTGCAGCTATTCAGATTATCCCTGATACTGGACAAACATTTGTGCATACATCTCATACTTTATAAAGCCTAGCAGATTCCCATCCATTAAACATCTGCCGTTTTCAGTTTCAATAAAAAATGGGTCAGTTAGTATTGATATAAGAAATGATATGAGAGGAATGAAGTTTGTTACACCTGCCTTCATTGTGCAGATGACTTTGCACCCTTTCTACTGTAGATAAAAAAATAAGAAGTCTTAAAGTGATGGCTTCATTGAAACCCAGGGTTTGTTCTGAACGCCATGGAATGCATAAAATAATAGAGTTCTGAAAGTTAGTTTTCAAGATATGTAGATGTTTTGTTTTGTTTTAATATGGAAATCATTTGGTTGTGTGAGCTCCATCTGCAGTATGGTGTGATTTAGTGGAGGAAATTTTTCACCATTTCATCTGCTTTTCCACAGAGCAAGGTCTCACACTTTAGCTGTGGTAGCACAAATTCATTATTAAGTCAATCCATCAGATTTAGTAACAGTGTTGCCTTAGGTTCCAATACTATTAAAGTAGTTTTGTAGTGCCATTTTTCTGTTTGCCTTTGTAAAATGGTTCTCCCTTCCCTTTTTATTCTCACTGCTGGTTGCTGAATATAATATTAGTGAATTTAAAATCACAGCCACACAGGACAAAACACCATTTCATAGTTGGTGAAGTAATAAGATTTTGATGTTAATAATACAAAATCAATTTTTTGAGATTGGCCTGTTTATATATTTGAGCATGAATGGTATTTCAGTCATTTTGTCAAACTTTTGCCTTATTGAGAAATGAAACCTGATAGTATTAGTGGTCAAAAAGTTAATTTATTGATTTACAAAAATATTATAGCACAGTAAATCAAGATCAAATAATTTTTGGATTTTTCTTGGTTTTGTTTTTGGAAAGCCTTTGGAGAACATATAAACCGACAATGTCTAGAATGCAATTCCTTTCATATCCTAATGGGGTATCGGAAAGTTTCATAAATATGCAACACTCACACTGATTCCACATGTGCATGACCATTGTTTAATATTGTAAGAATTGTGTTCTTACCACTGATGACTAGTAGCAAAATGTGTGAATTATTCTTATGGGAAAATGTTGTGCATTGAGGTGATACCAGGTAATTCAAGAGCTGTGAGTGTGATGCTTACACTGAGATGGCTGCTTTAGTTAAATTATCACCGTGTTGCCATCACCAAATGCTTAACATGTGAACTTGCTCTTCTCTTGGAATGCACCCACTTATGTCATATTACAGCTTTGTTTTTCTGCAACAGTTGAATTATAATGCTGTGGAATCCATAATATCCTTCTCAGCAGAACCTGCTAATATCTTTTCAGATGTGTTTTTGCCTGGTAATACTGCCTGCCCTGTTTGCCAGTCAGCTCTCAGGGGACTTCACAGTTCAAAAGGGTCTAAAGAACATTTTATCTTGAAAATCCTGTTTGGAAACAAAGCAATATATCTAGGAATATGGAGAATTTAAGGAGAGGCAATCTTCAGAGCACCTGTAGATTTAAATAATGTATCAATATTCATAGCACACAATAAAGGAAGGACATATCCTAATTGTGCATGTGCCTGTGTGTGAATATAAAGCCTCGTCATCCTGAACCACCAGTTTGTGGCCAATAATTACTGTCAATTTAACAGAGAGAACATAACCATTGAGAATTCTGTCAGCCTTGAGCTTCTGAGCAAGTCATGTTTATTGCCTGATTAAATATTAATATGATGAGGGGTCATGCTCTTTTGTGAAATCCCATTAGTAGATTGCACACCAGTAGGGCAGAAAATCTACGTTCATCGCTATTTGTAATATGCTCTGTTTAGAACTGCATAACCAACAGTCAGCAAATCAAACAGCCTGACTTTTTTCAAGTCTTGAAGGTACAGCCTAGAGCTTGCATCATGCAAAATATTTAGGCTGGTGGATTAGTAGGCCTGTTATAAAGCGAGATTGCTAACTATACATGTTTTTCTTTTCTCTTTTTAGTAGAATAAAGATGCTTGCTTGCTTGCTTGCTTGCTTGAAGAAAATGTTCCAGGATAGCTTTGAAAACTCTGATTTTGAAAACTAAAATTCTGCCCCCCTGCCACTTCTATGTTGTTGTTGTTGTTGTTGTTAGTATGTTACCTGCCTCTCCTCAAGGCTCTAGGCAGGTATAGAATAGATGGACTTAAAAATCTTTGTTAAAATATACATAGAACAATTAATACAAATATACTGTAACTAAAATATATCACAGTTAAATGTACAAAAAAAAAAGCTAGGAAGAAATATTGTAAATATGTGAAATTGTTCTAAGAAGATATTACCGCTACATGTTGTATTACTAAAAGATGTACATATTTGTTTTTATTTATTATTTCTTTTTTAGAAAATTAAAGAAATTATTAAAATTAAAAAAAAATACAATTAAAAGCACAACTAAATATATTAAATATATTTGTGTGGAGAATGGATCTGTTTTTATATCAGATTGATCTACAGTGAGTTCTCCTTATTTGTGAGCTCAGTATTTGTAAACTCAACCCTACACAAGGTGAGAATAGAAGAA
Organism: Ctenosaura bakeri; assembly: GCA_948474755.1. Lineage (NCBI taxonomy): Eukaryota > Metazoa > Chordata > Lepidosauria > Squamata > Iguanidae > Ctenosaura > Ctenosaura bakeri. Next base: position 4,858 of record CAOLHI010004269.1, read on the forward strand.
TATTTGAAATATTTTTAAAACTGTTTGCAAACAACCGGTATCAGAAAAAAACTTTCAGGCAGCACTTCCAGGATAAAACTGCTCCCCACTCTGCCATGACTGACAGTAGTGCCCTGCCTTTCCCGGCTACTTGTAAGCCACCAGGGTTGGAAGGAAGCCTTCCACTATTGGGTGGAAACTGCTCCCCAATCTGCCATGGCTGGTTCTTTCTAATCCTGGCTTGTTCGTCTGCAACTGGGAAAGGTACGGTGCCACAGGCAACCATGGCAGAGTGGGGAGCAGTTTCCGACAAGAGAGACTCGTTGTCTCTGTGGTGACTGAAGGCTTCCTTTTAATCCTGGTTGCTCAAGAGTGAGGCCATTTCTGCACTAGCCTGTTATAGCGTGATGATTCCACTTCCAACATCCTGTGGAATTCTGAGGTTTACAGTTTAGGGAGGGTTATTTAGAATACTCAGCCAGGGAGCTCTTTGGCCTCAGTAAACTACAAACCCCAGAATTCCACAGGATGTTGAAAGTGGAATTGTTGTGGCTGAGAAAGAGATAAAGACCTTCAGGTGGTTCAAAACAACCAACTTTATTTTACTGCACAGGGTGGCAGATTGCCCACCCCCAAACTTGGAGACATTACCTTTTATACCTTCGGCTAACAACATACACCTTTTAGCCTATTGCTAGCGAGTACGTCATTCGAGTCATTTGAATACATGTGAATACATGTTTCAATTACAGACAGAGTTCAATATGATGTATTACAACTCCTAAAAGACACAGATGTGCTTGAGATTGACATGTTTTCACCTCCCTAACTTTTCCCAGCGCCTATGCCTCAAGATAAGGCGGAGTGAAACACTGGTGCCACCTGGCACAATTTACGAGCGGAGTTTTACAATACAAGGTCCCTTTGTTTTGCATAGCTATACCAAGATAAGGATAGCTCCAGTTAACTTATTTTCATGTTTTTTCAAAAAGAACCTTTGAGTTTAACCCTTTCAGAATGATAGCACTATAACAGTGTAGTGCAGAAATGGCCGAAGACAAAGGGTCTCATTAAGAAGATGAGATGTTGTCTTCTTAAAGATTATAGCCACACTACATAGTTATAGCAGTTTGACTGCACTTTACTCTGTCTTATGGAATCCTAGGGTTTGTAGTTTGCTAGAAAGTTCTAGGGGCTTCTGTGAACCAGAATTGTGGGTAGTTTGTTAAGGTTCTTAGACTCCTGTGCCAGGCAGCTCCAATGCTGAAATTCAAGGAAGTGGAGCAAATCTCCCCAGGGGAGATTTCCCATTATGTCACCAAGCTACCAATAAAGCAATGCAATACAATAAACACTTATTAATTTTCCTATAAAAATCTCTTCCCTATCCACACACCCAGCTAGCGATATTCCCTCTCCATATTTAAGGTAAAGAAAAGTAAGTCATTTTAAAACTATTTTCTTTGTCCCATATTTCTCATGGTTAAGTATTGTAGATTTGCAGGATGCATGGCTGACTATGTATTATTGGATATTAACTCATCCTCACCTACAGCTATAACAGAATATTCAGGCTGCATAACAGCTTTTCTCTTCTTTTTCCTTTGATGGAATATGAAAATTATTTTGGTTGCAAGATAACTATCCAGAGACAATGGTACAATTTTACAGTAATTACTGTTGAACAACCTTGTGTGTGTGTGTGTGTGTGTATGCATGTGCCCTTCATGTTGCCTGTCAACATAGTAACCCCATGAATTTTGGGATTTTCTTAGGCTAGGAATACTCAGAGGTGTCATTCCATAAATCTCTGGCACATTTATCCGTCATAATATTCCTCACTCTCCCATGCTTCAGTGTTTACCACAAAGAGTCCAATTTCCAGCATACTTCAGTATCAGCTTGCTTTTCCTGCTCTTCTTCCTTTTTTGTCAGGAAATTATTCTGCTCTGCTCTTCTCATGTTGACTTCCTAGAAAATATTATTCAAAACTCAGAAAGGGGAGATAGAGTAGTAAGTGAAAAACTTCAACTATACTGATATCTGTTGGAAGCCAGATTCTGCCAAGAATGCAATTTCCAACAAAGTCATCACTTGCCTTGCTAAAAATTTCATTTTCCAGAAGGTAGAAGTGACCAGGAAATTAGCTTTTTCGATCATTAAACAATATGTCTGTGAGCACTTAGAAAAGGATGTTGTGATTACTATGAACCAGACTGGGTTTCTCAAAAATAAGTCATGCCAGGCTAATTTATCCTCCCTCTTTTGAGTTAAAAGCTTGGTAAATTAAGGGAATGCTATGGATGTAGTGCATCTTGATTTCAGTAAGCTTTTAGATGAGGTCCTCATGGTATTCCTGTAGACAAACTGGTAAATTGTATAGCTAGATTATGCTATTGTTTGATGGATTTACAACTGGTTGATAGATCAAATCCAAAGAGTAGTCATCAATGGTTTTTAGTGATCCTAGGGAGACATTGTAAGTAAGATGATACAATGTTCTGTCCGGGGGTAGTGTTGCTCAAGATTAGTATAAATAATTTGGATGAAGGAATAAAGGAGATACCGGTACTTGTTACATATGTAGATGCCACTAACTGGAAAGGGTAAGTAATACTGAGCCAGGATTTAAGATGATTGTAAAGACTGAAGGACTGGGCCGAAACTAACAAAAAATTTCAACACAGATAAATTTAAGTTGCTGCATTTAGGCAGTAAAACTCTGATGCCCAAATTTAGATTGGTGACTCCACTATGTGTAAAAAAGGATCTATTAGATCAAAATCTAAATATGAATCAACAGCAAGATGTGGCAAAAAAAAAGCTGGTGCAATTCTAGGCTACATCAGATCTAGAGTGTTCAAAACAATATTTTTTGGTCACACATCAATTGCTGTGATGTGTCCAGTTCTGCGCACCATAGTTTCAGAAGGTTGAAGTGTGTTCACAAAAGGGTGACAAAGATGGCAAAGGACCTAGAAACCAAGCCCCATGAACAACAGTTAAGGAACTGGATATTTAACTTTGAGAATGAAAGCTGAAATATAACTTGATAGGCCTTGAGCAGTACCTGAAGTGCTGTCACATGGGGGGTGGAGCAAGCTTGTTTTTTTGTTTTGTTTTTTTTCTGTCTGAAATTATCAGACTTGCATAAATGGGTTTAAATTATCTGAAAGAAAATTTTGACCAAGAAATTGGAAGAACTTGCTAATAGTTTCAACCACTTAACAGAGGAATGGGCTACATTAGAAGTTGAAGTGATAGGTGTAACTTCATAAAACAAACAAACAAATCTTACACCAGCATAAGGAAAGTGGAGTAAAACTTCCTTAAAGGATTTTAAACCTTAGACTGGATAGCCTCATTGTCAGATGTTCTTTATCTGTGGCTTCCCATGTTGGCAAGGTATTGAATCAGATGATCTGTAGAATCCCTTCAAACACTTCTTTCTTCTCTTCAGAGCATCAAAAAGCCTGCTAAAATAATGGGGAAGGAGAGTAAACTTGAGGTAATAATGAAAGAAAGTGAAAATGCTCTTTTTTGTCACTTCAGACCAATGCAGACATGTGATGCCTCAGGTCATTTTAATCTGGAGTTTATTTATTGTTTTAAGAGTGATTATTATATGTTTTGCAAGTCACACCCTCTTTAAGCCCTAGGTATATTCCTTGTCATTCAATTTTCCAGGCTCTCACATTGTTACATTGTCCTCTGCAGTAACATTTTGAAGCAAAACCCAAGTGTGATATAAGAGGCTGGTAAAGTGAATTGCAGCCATTAAAAAGCATTTGATACACTGATGCATTATGTTCTTGGGTGAATAACTTCAAAGATGGGTCAGTTAGCTAGAGAAGAACATTTATTTGAGTAGAAATTGCTTTGAAACAGGCCAGCACTAACTAACATTTTGCTATGTCTACTATTTTAGGAAGCATTGATTTTAATCAAAGCTCTTAATCCTCAGCAGTTCCGAAGTTCAGGCACAATTTATCTTAACTTGGACACTCAGAAATAATGAGCTCATCTGAAAATTGGACAGTACAGTCCCTTTATATATTTCTTGTGACCAATATTTTCCATACACAGTACAGCACATGCCACTTGTTAAGTGTAGGTGCTGGTCTAAGCTCTTTTGAAATTGTGAGTTGTCTAAGAAATAATATTACTAGCACTTATCCCCTTCCCCCCAAACCAATAAAGAAACAGAAACATGGAAACTGAGCACACAAAATGTTTTTAGTTTATATTTGGTAGTGAACAAGATATAAGAAACAAGTTGACAAAGAGCAGCAGTGCCCCCTAGTGGTGTGATGCGTTCTTCATGGGAGTGATTTTGAATTTTCGTTTTTTTAATACCTATTGTTATAGTTTAGAACCGAATCACTACGCTTCAGCAAATTTCCTCTACAAATGTGTGATATTTCCATACAAATGGCACAATAAGCATAAACTGACTAAATACGTTTCAAATCCCAATGAAAAATAATAATAACAGGGGTGGATCACTGAAGAATTTTTGTTACCATCTGCAAGAATATGTCAAGATTATTTAGCTATTTGATTGACTTTTTTGTATCACATCTTTCTTCTAAGATTGGAGGCAAGCTGACTGTTTCATTATTTCCTACTGATGTAATTCACAAAAGAATCTCCACAGACTCAAAGATCACAGAATCTTTAAATGTGCCAATGGATTTAACATTCTGAAGAACCACTTATGAAGATGTGCATTATAACATCAGATTCTGGACTTTATTATTGACAATTGTATCTGTATCCATATAACAATATTTGAGAATTTGATGGTATGCCTTTGCAGAGTATATTTTTTGCTACTTCCTCTTGTTTGTCTTTTGTCTCATATTAGAGGTTGCCCTAATGAAACTGGTGGCCATATTGAATCTGATTCTTGGGAGAAAATCAGGTTATAAATAAAGTGATTGATTGATTGATTAGTTAATTTAGGGTAGGTCTTGTTATCCACAGTGGCTACCACTCTTATCTCAAGGACCAGAAGAAGAGCTGAAAATTGAGATGCACATGAAACTATGTCCATTTAATATATCCTGTGAAATCTTTTTCTTTTTTGGCTGCCTAAATCCAACCACAGCCTATTAGAGTACATCCACTGCATCAATTATGTTTACTTCTGTGCCAACTTGTCTTTCTGCAATTGATTCAGTGAATTCACTCTAGTTGAGACTCCAACAGAATTCCAGACTGCATGTGAAAATAATAAACTTCATCTGTTACAAGGGCTGCTCAGGATTTTATTGCAAGTGCCAAAGTATAAGATAAAGAAATGATGAACCTATAAGTCATTCCTCTTGAAGCATTTAGGTTAAATTCATCACCAGAACTATGGGAAATTGTATGGACTGGGAAAGATTATTTTTTTAATGCGCTAGCCTCATTGTGTTATTCTGCCTGAGCATCTGTTTACTTTGCTTGTAAGCTTCTTTTCCTTCAGGAGCAGGAGCACCTATTATCTACTTTAAAGGTTACTTTCCTTAAAAAGGTAGTATCTTTTAAATCCATTTGTAGTTATGTGCACTTAAGGGAAGGGAAGGCAACTGCAGTAAGTCGAGAGGACAAGTTGCTGCCTCAGGACCCTCGAGGAGCTACACATAATGCCAAAAATGCCTTTCCAAAAACACAAAAGCAAAGTAAAGATGGAAGTAACCAGATATCCGCTTCAAGGATTGAAAAACAGTGGGATGAAATATAAATATTTAATATTAATTTCTATCAATTTTTTTAAAAAATAATATAGAGTACTACATTCCTTTTTACTCAAATGCAAAGCAACCTGAAGAGTCAAGGGCTAGAAAAACAGCCTTGAGGGCTACACACATCCCCAGGGCTACATTTTGCCGATTCCTGATTTAAGGTATATGTGAAAATATGCAATGAATAAAATAAAAACCCTATGATTTTTCCCCTTTTGGGAATGAAGATGCAGGGCGTAAAATTTGATCCACCAGACAGCTTAAGAGCTGTTAACTAAAACTAGTTACACTCAGCCCTCCCGTTAAACACGAACCTCATTGGTGAAAGTAAGTGTGCATGCTTGCCCTGACTTGGAATTCGTTAAATCAATGATTCTCAGTCTTTGGTCTTCCAAGTGTTTTGGACTTCATTTCCCAGAATCCCTTGACCATTGGACATGCTGAGCATTCTGGGATTTGAAATCCAAAACATTAGGAGGATCAATGATTGAGAAGGCTTCAGAGGCTCTGATATTCTCATGTAGGAGACATTTGTTTACATAGGTGGAAAAGAAATATGACATGTCCATATTAATCTATCATTTCTATGAAGCAACCATAATACAAATGACAAAGAATTTATCTGAATGTATTATTCTTAGAAAAGGGCACTTGCTAGGATTTTCTGGAAACATTTTCCACCATATGCTTTTCTTATTGCTTTTGCTATCCTTGCTGTAGGCTCCAGTGTTATTATACGTTACACCAAGAGGATCCTAGAACTTGGGTAATACAGAGGATGTAAAAATGGTGATTTGACTGCCAACACAGTTACTGATGTGAAATGCAGTGGGGCCCAAATAGCAGGCATGGGCAACTTGAACAGATCCAGGGGCTACTTTTATGCCCCCAAGATCCTTTGAGATCAACAACTGGATTTAAGCCAGTGTATGACTATGAATAGTAAATCATAAAGCTATTGTGCACTTAAGTACATGTTTTATATTACCTGCAGATGTTTTAGAATGAAATAAGAAATAAATGTATCTCATATGAACAATTTCTTTAATATTATTTCTTATACTATTAATTTTATATTAATAAACATGAATTATTGAATGGACCTGTAAAACATAATAAATACATTAATACATTGTTTCCTATCAGCAACTATAATTACATTTAAATAATTTTCTACTTCCTATTTGGATCTGACTGTAATGTATATGGCACTTAAATAGCCTTTAAGAAACCCAGTTAGTGCTTTGCTGGCCAGTGTACTCTAGTTCATTAATCACTCTAAGTACTACAAAATGTGGTCCTTAGGGTTATGAATATCTCAGTCCCTATTTTATTACACTATCTGTATATTCTATCCATCCCCATTTTGTACTGGGGTGTAGGAATTTGTTGGAGGGTTGGTTTTTTTCCTCCATGGATGTTCCACGTTTATTGATACACAGTTTTCCTAGTCTCTGTTTGTTTACATTTTTCTTCATATGGAAATTACTCTTTGACCTCATTAACTAAGGTGTGTTGGCTTAGCCCCATTAACTAAAGCATTTTTTTCAAAACTCCATGTATTTAGTTGCTCACAGTTTATGAATATGATTTAAGTCTCAGTGTAACAGTAATAGTAGTAGCAATAGTAATTCAAAAATGGGAAAACTGTTTCTTCCTGATTATGGAAAAATGAAACATATTTGTGTGTTTTTATCATTAACATTACCGACTATCAATAAGTAAATTTTTTAATTAAAAAAATCATTTAATACAAATTTCTTTTCCATTCCTAATTATTCCTAAAACATGAACTTCTCTATGAATTTGACAATGAATGACAACTATGGCAATGACAATGAATTTTCATATTGTTGAAACTAAAATAGCCATGACAGTTGCTCAGTTTATTGGATGCTCTGTATTCCCTTCATTTTGTCTGGATTGCTTGTTTCTTAGAAAACAGATACATATGTGTCCTCTTATAGCTACACATGATTTTTATTGGGTTTTATCAAGTTAAAACTGGGATAGCAGCAGTCTATCCTCTGAAGTCAAAATTAGGTTTTAGAGGACAATACACTTCCCCATTCCTATATACCTAACGAACCTGACAAATGGATATCGTGAGGGAGCTTTCTTGGGTAGGTAAGTCTGTACATTTTCCCCATCTTGGGACTGAAAGGGACTCCACATTGATTAAGTGGAGACCTGACAGCATCCATTAACTCTTAAATTTTCTGTTTAGTGTTCATAGGTAGAGGCACTTAGGCTAAGAAACCAGTGTTCAGAGATCAGATTTGCTTTGCTTTGCCAGTCCAGAATAATTCTGAGCATAGTTAGAAATGGGTTTTTCCTGTAGTCCTTCTGGTGACTCAATATAATTAGCTATTTCAATGCAGTGACATAGATCAAAGTCATAACTGTATTATGAAGAAATCAATTTGGCACAAAGTTCACAAACAGACTTAATAGAAAAGCCAGCAGAAAGTAGTCAGTATAATTGTGTTTGTCTAGGTTTATGATATGTGCTTTTTATCTTTTTAGTATGCTAGTTAACTGAAAGCATGCTAAATCTAAATAAACGAGACAGGCATTAAGCCTATTATTTAGAAGAGAAATTATTATGCACAGTCCCATTTACTATAGTGTATTTGTTTCTTTCCAAGTGACTAAAGAACATTGGCATCACCCAATTTTTGGCCCGCAAAATGTAATGTCTTTTTTTTTTTTAACAAAAAATTGTGGGTACTTCTTGTAGAACTAGGAACTGTAAATGGGTCTTGGGGTTCACATTTGTGGTCCACAGGTTTACATTTTCATCTTGGGCTTCATTAAAGAATATTTCTATCACAATCAGTTGCTGAGATATGTGACATGTAGAATACAGTTGCATTCACATCTGTAAGCAACTGACTGGCTTCTGAGACCCAAATCCAATTGTTAATCCGACCAAGAGTAGATCCATTGAATGAATGGACCTTAGCTAGCTGTTAATGTACCTCATTTTCATTGATTGTCACTCTACTCTGGTTAGTAATGGCAACTCAATTTAGGTTTGTGTGAACAGAATATTGAACTAGAGAGGCCTTTGGTCTCATCCAGCATGTATCCTACTAAGTTCATAACAGCAATTTACAATCAACTTAAAAATGAATTTTGAAGAAAATTCATTTGAAGAAAAATTGTCATAATGAACATTCCTTTGTGCAGATTCAAATGCAAGTTATTCTATATCTTTCCAGTGTACCCCATTAAACATTGTATTTAAAGAGAGAGAAAAATGTGAGGAAATATATTTATAATTGGATGACGGAACTCCACATACCAACAGATGATTGAATATCTATCAACAAAATGTAAGATTTAGGTTTTCTAAAAGTATCCTTCAAAATTTTCAGAAGCAAACTTCAGGATTTGGATGAATTTGATGCTATGAACAATTTATTAGCTGTAAGTAAGCAAGTGTTTGGATTTAAATTATCATTGCTATTATCATTGCTATTATTATTATTATTATTATTATTATTATTATTATTATTATTATTATTTGTCTCAGAGAGGTCAGAACAGATATTCAGTGCCATGATGAAAGGTATCCAGGAGGATTGTTAAACAGACTGTTGAAAAACAGTGGATGGCGTGTGGGTGGAATAACCAATGATCAAGATTTTACTCTTTATCCAATTGACAAAATTGTTGTTGTCCTTTCATTGCCTGGGTTGATGTTTGTTTGTTTTTAATACACATTGTTCAGAGATATAGATAACTTTGATACTGGGTCCCCCCTTGAAATCATCAAAAATCTTTGCGTTCTATACCTACATACCTAAAAATGATGCAAGTACACTCTAGTTTCATTTCCATACTTATCTCTCACATCTCCAGAATATTTTTATTTCAAGAGTTAGGAATTTAGGAGGTGGTAAGACATCCGATGATACACAATGAGACACAGAGCAAAATTAGAGAGCCACCGGGGCCAGCCTACCATTAGATAAAAAGAGGCAACTTCCTTAGGCACCAGATGTGGCAGGTCAACAATAGCACTCTGGCTATTTCATCTATGCCATTCAACCATTGTCCTCTCTTTGAAGGCAGAACTGTGTATGCCTCATGACCTATCCTGCATCATCTAAGCTAACCAACTGCCCTTGATTGTGATGGACAATACTGTTCTATAGCAACTATGTTGAAGTAAAATACAACCTCCAATCCAGTTGGTTTCAGTACATCAAATGGAAGAGGATGCTTTCTCCAGTGCTTCAGAAAAGACAATGTCCTGAACTAGACATCAGACAAATAGATGTAAGGGTAGTTTGGACCAATACCTTGTGCTGAATTACCTATACCCAGTCATGTCAGTGGGAACTAGTGAAAGCTGTGACAGTAAAATAATGCTGCAAATTGTTTTCTTTCCTTATGAAAGATGTAGTGGTGTGGCATTATCAGAGGTGTTCATGGCATGCAAGATAGAAAGATCTTAATCTGAGTTTAGCTGATTTTGATGTAGCGTGGGACCTTGAGACAGCTCATAAGTAAAACTAATTATTATCCAATCCCAGGAAAAAAATGTCCTTCTTAGAGGAATAAATAACTGATTGCTTTAAACATAATAGTCTGACTACACATTGTTTAGAAATCAAAATTTGTGTCATATTAAACCCAAGCTCAGAGAGCCTCAATAGGGTCACAATAACCAAGATTTCATCATTTATCTTTTGAACAGTTTCATTCCCTATGAGTCCATGTTCAATTTCTAACAAATTAGAAAACATGTAAAGCTCATAGATCTTCCTTTAGTTGGACCACTTTTTCTCTAATTTTGCTGTTCAAACACTATGTTTATATCATGAAAAGCATTAGTAGTTATAAAACCATAGTATAGAGATTGATTTTGGCACAAAGCAGCTGGCAAAAATAAAATACAGGCATTTCAAATTTTCTATTCCATTAGAAATATCAATGCCAGGTTTTCATTTCGATTTATGGGAAGCAGAAAAAACCCTCATAAAAAAGGAATGTTTTGTTAGTGTTCCCAGCCTACTAGTAAGATGCTGTTGGCTGGTCAACTTCCAGAAGCCCAAAGGATTCTGGGAGTTGTAGTCCAGCAATATCTAAAGACCTCGAATTGAGAATCACTTATGAGCAGTATAGTTATATCAGTCTGAAATATCTTTAGAGAAAAATCAAGGTTAGTTGGCTTATAGAGAATTCTGGAAATTTTAATTAACTGTGTCTGGATGCAAGACCACATCTTAGATCTGACAGAGTGAACAGAATTCAAAAGGTCTGTCCAACTTGTAGAAACATATAAGATTAGCAGTGAAATCTAATCATATGAATGTCCTGTTGTGTTCTTTGTGATCTGAGGGCTTATTCCCAGAAAAGTGTGCATCAGATTGCAGTCTTAAACCGTACACATAGAATGAAAATAAATCCCAATCACATTCAGTGGGATTTAGTTTTGAATAAACATAGGATTATGTTCTATGCTATTTTTAGGATACAAGGTTCATTTTTAACCATGGTTGATGTTATATCGTGCTGTAGTGGCTTGATTGCTCAACTAGGATTTTGAGGGACAAAGATTAGAATATCCACTTGGACTTGGAAACTCACTGTTGGGCAAATCACATTCATTCAGCTTTAGAGGAAAACCCTTTAAACAAATCTTTGCAAGAAAACTGTATGATAGTTTTGCTTAGGGATGCCATAAGTTGAAAACAACTTGAAGGCACACAACAACCATACCGTTATATTCATTGTACTGAATTATCCAAGTTCCAATAGCACTGGATACTTGGGGAAGGTTTGCGATTTGTGTGTTCTCCTTTTTTCTGCTTCTCTAGGATATTTTAAGGAACAAGGTTCATAAAATTTTTGGATCTAACTTATTATTTTTAAATCTTAATATTATGACAAGATAGGACATTAGTTGAGGCAAGATAATGAGAATGGAAAAATTAATGGAAATCTGTGTAAGACATTTCCTCACAAATTTTTGGCTCTCACCTGTCCTTCCTTATATGTTTAGACAAGCTTCTTTTAGTACTCTTGTGGAACACACCAATGTAAAACAATAAGTACCCCAGTAGCTGTATTTGAATATGAATTGTCCAAAGGAAAACATTCAGATACCTGATTTAGTCAGTACTAACATATGTTATTTCAGCACTCTTACAGAAATATTTGTGTGACAACCACCTCTCATAAGCTTAATTCCACATAAGCCTTTCATATCACATCTGTAGCTTTTAGAATGAATGCCAGAAATCCCAACAGTTACCAGGTGTTAGAAGATGACTTTCCTCTGATCAAGGTAATCCTTGAGTAGCAAGGGTTCAAAATCAGCATAATTTGACTAAAATGTTATGAGTGTGCTTCAAATTAGGATGAATCCCAAATCAAGCTGGCTTGGGTAGATTCATAAGAAGTCTGAGTTAAAATAGGTGTCTGCTGAAACAGAGAAAATCCAGATTGGAACAGGCTTGAAAATTCATCATCATATTGCACGAGAAAGATAAGTTCACAAATAGTGGGTCTCTGAAAATGACAGATTTCTACCCAAGCTTTTCATATAAGGAAAACATCTGGCTGGGGAGAAGAGGAACCAAAGGAAAAGTGGGGTTTTAATTGTGTGACTAGCAGCTCTAATAACAACTAATGGTTTTATGATAGTTCTCTAATTCTAATGCTTTTGGAGAGAGATGCAGTATCTTGCCAAAAGGTGATTAACCAGTTCACTAAAGGCAAGAGATTCCTTTTCAGGGATCTGGAGCCAACAAATGACACCAGTTGTAGTGGAAAAGCCTTAAAGATTTTACTGAACAGCAAGAAATTTAGGCAACATGAGCATACAAGCAATATCAACATGCAGATGAAACCCACTCAAGTCTGTGGTGCCTAGATAACATAAAGATGGATTATCCTGCTAAGCAAAGAGTCCTTCAGTCAGCTGCCCTGAGGCCTGGAAAGGAATAGTGCAGGAAGACCTTCTGTGCAGCCACCTATGGCCAGCAATTCAGCTATCGGTCCATGCTGAGCTCACCATGGGAACAGATTCTAGGGGGGTTTTATACCCCTTGGTCTGGGATTGTTTACAAACCTGGGATGAGCTAAACTCCTTTCAACTGTCAAGGTCACTGATTAAGTGGCTATATTTTGGGTTCCTCCCAGCACTTGTTATCTAGTAGATGTTCCAAGTCGAGGGCAGATGTCACTTAGCAGATATCACCTGCAACTTTGTTTTGTCTGTATTTTAAGCTGGCAAGCATACAGAATACACCAAAGCAAGATTAAAACAAAATACAGGAATCAAAGCAATGTGTTTAACAAGTTAGAAGAACTTGAACAGCAGCAGCATGGAGAAACTTAGAACATGGAGGTATACCAAAAGGCCTTTCTATACCTTTCTTAGCAACAGTATGGAAAAATTTACAACATGAAGGTGCAAACTGGAGTCAGGCCAGATCTTACACCTCCTCAAAATTACAATGGTCTTCTGGTCATTTCCCATACATGCAGTTTAGGAGTTACCCAGTATGCAGTACTTCTTAAAGGTTATCTCTCCCAAGATGGTTTCGGTAGAGTCTGTAAAACTGAGGATGGGTCCTATTGGGTGCTTCATGAGAAAATTATATTCAGATGAACCTAAATGAAAGCAATGGTTGATGAATGTGGATTATGCAATGACATAGGCCCATTTCGCACGGCATTTGCCATGCGAAAGAGGGACTGGAGCATCGCACGATTGCAAGGAGCGATCTGCATGACACACTCACAATCGCACAATGCTCCAGGGGCTGGCAAGAGCTGATTGTACATCTTTTCATTTTCGGCTAGAAGCCAAAAATGGTGCACTATCGTGCATTCCTCCCGGTCCCCGCGCACACTTACTTGGCATGCAGAGCCTCTGAAGCTGAGCCGGTTTCACTTCCTGCCCCAGTGCAGCCTGGGAAAGTCTCAGACTGCACTGCAGAAGGAAGAGGCAGGGCTCTCGCATGAGCAGGCAGCTCATGCAGAGTTGAAGCAGCAGGAAAGGGAGATCCTCTCAGCAGAGGCTGCTCTCACAATCCCTGCACCCCAGCACCGGAACAAGGTAAGGTACAGAAAGGGCCATAACAGAAGGACTTATGCTGCCTTTTGCACTGTACCATCTGCCGTTATCCTATAGGATGTTTTGTGACTTGGTGACAATTGAGTAAAATACAAAGTTTGCAACTGTTTGTCATCCTACATAGCTCCCTAATCCTTACATGTATCTTTCCAAAATCTGCAGATTTCTTGCCTAGGAACACCTCTGTGACATAAACCATTTTCACACAAGTTCCCATTTCATTTCATTTCATTTCATTTTTTAAAGAATACTGCACTCCAGCCCCTGAACACTCCTCTTCTAAATAAACTCTCCTGAAATCTCAAAATTTTCCAAGTTCTTAACTTGGTCCAATTATACACAAAGAAAGACAGGAGGGAAATAAGGACACAGAAAAGCTGGCAGAATTGTGTCCACCAGCAAAGATAATGATGCCCACATTTTTTCTCTTATTTATGACAGAAAACAGCTACAACAAATCAATACAAACAAAAATGAAAAAATAAAACAAAAGGAAAGATAAAAGCAAAACAACAACAACACAGTCAGCCAACTAGTGACAACACTGATTTTAATTTATTTTTCTATGTAAAAATGATTGCACAGCATTCCTATTAAACCATACTTTTCTTAAACAGATGAGACTCCAAAAGTTTGTTGATGAGATGGAGGCACATTTTAGCCCATTATGACAAATGGGAGGGGAAAGTGAATACCCCTTTGTGAATTTCAATAAAAGTCATAGAAAAGTGTGACTTGGGGCAAGACTTTGTTTAGTGCTGGCAGAATATAAAGCTGGTAGACAGATATAATGGCAGCAGGGGGCTGAGATACTCTAGCTTCTCAGATATTCCAGAGATTATTCCAAGGCTGTACTGATGATAGGATGGGGGATGTAGCTAAGTCTGTCATCATCATCATCATCATCATCATCATCATCATCATCATTATCATCAATTTGTATAGCTAGTTCACTGTACATGGTGATTTACAAGTAAAAGAACAATGAAACAGTTCTATGCCCTCAGGTTTACAATCTAATTAAGACATGACAGAAAAGGAAAAGGGGATGGCAATACAGGATGGGATAAAGTCCAACAGATACTGCCTCTTCTTCTCATCCTCCAAGGCCACATCAGTGGCAATTGAGATGAAGACAGGACCTTGCATCTCCTTCTGGGCCTAGGTATGATAGAGCTCTGCCTGCTTATTCTCTCCATCTTAGGCCAGGTCAGTGGCAGTTGGGATGGAGTTATGGTTATGTACTGTGACACTGCAAAGTGGGGAAATGACTTGCTTAATGGGGTAGTCAATATCCACCTTATACAAGTGTCTTAATGGTAGCCCTGTTGGCATAACCCTGGCCATTTCTGCACCTCGATCCCAACCTGCAATGGCAATGAGATCGCAACAGGATTATAATGACAGTTCTGCATTACATCACTGCAATCCTGTCACGGTCCCGTCACCACCCTTCACAATCACGGAATAAATCATTTGATGGGTTTCTCCCATCAATGAACCTTGATTGCACAGTCCTTCCACCTCCCTCCTGCACTTACTTGCTGTGCAGATGGTCAGGAAGCACAATGGCTGAGCTTCCTCCCCCAGTGCAGCCTGGAAAAGTGCCAGCTGTGTTGTGGAAGGGAAGGGTGGAGCCATTATGCTTCCTCCCTTCCCAACAGGCAGACAGTGCAGAAGAGAGCACTTCTGTAATGTTCCTCTCCTGGGAGAGCCAACTCTGGGACCCCCATGGAATGGATTTGGCAGCAGGTAAGCTGCAGAAAGGGCCCATGACTTACACTGGATAACACTCTAAGAAGTTTCTCAACCTTGATTTTCAAACTGAGTTTCAAATCTGGACTTCAGTCAAGTTCATCTCTAAATCAATCAAGACCCAACTGAGCTGTTTTCCTAAAACAGCAACGTGAGTCACGGACTTAATCTTGTGTTTATAGTGCATCCTTACTAAATGTGACTGCTATGGTTTGAATGGACATGTGGACTAGTCCCGTTTTTTACTTGTTGTTATGTGTATTTTAGAAAGATGGAAACTACAGAAAACCATTGTGTGTGTGTTTGTCACACACTCAGGTTCCACAAAAACAACATTGAACCAATGGTGGTATCTGGTGAGAGACATGCACTGCAGAAGATCATCTTGCACCAAGGCTACCCTATGATTTGGATAAAAGGATACATATTCTTTAGAAGAAGATAAAAGCTTAAAGTGGGGAAAGAAATAGCATGGACATTTGACCTGCACAAAGTAGCTTTTCTGTTTACAGAGGAATAAAGGATAGCCCAAGTAATGTTCTTACCCCACCCACCCAAAAGGAGAATGGGCAGAAAACCATACAGTCTATGTATTGCAAAAGATTTGCACATATCTCGTTCCACTAAATAAATTGAAATGATTGCTCCCTTTTCCCCAGAGAACAGTGCAGTAGAATAAAGCATATTCATTTGTATGCAATAAAGTGCTGCCACCCAGGAATTCTAGTAAAAGAGTAGGCCACAAGAGCAAAGACTTTCAAACAGCACAGCAGCAATTGCTTTTATCTTTTACTTTTTTATGAAATGAGCTTAGGGACATGATTCCTCCCTAGGTGCATGTGCATAATTCTCATTAGTAGTAATGGGAATTATGCATTCAAAAGGAACATATAGCCCTAAATTGAGAGTTTATAATGCAACTGCTTTCTCCCCCATTATATTTGAAAATGAGCCATAAAACTAGGGCAACCACAAAGAAACAATGTGGGAAATCAAAACTGAAAATGAAAACTTTCTTTCTAAAGGGAAAGTTCATTGTTGCGTTGCCATCATTACTGCCTACTGCGTGCTTATTTATAGGCAGAAGTGTGCTAAGTACTATTCCATTCACAGTTCTGCTTCAGTTTTATCTGGTCCAATTACCCCTAGCTGTTGTTTTCAACTCTATTCTGCTGAATCCTGGAGTTTCTCAGAAGGCTGTCACTGAATATATAAGATTACTAACAGCAGCCAAACTTTCCTGAAAATATAGCTGTGCAACATTATTGGTCTTCTGAAATGGGCAACAACATAAAAAATTACGGATTTTCTTGAACATTTTGAGTTCATGCAGGGCTATGGTTCAGCCCAATATCTTGCATTAACAGGGGAATATGCCCCAGAAATTCAGCAAAAGAATCTGTAGCAAGTAAAAGTTCTGTGCAGCAAGCACCTGAGAGTTTCTTGGTGAACTCAGTGATAATGGTTTCCTGCAAAAAAAAAAAAAGTATTGAAAATCTTTTATGTCAGTAATTATAAAGCAGATCCACTGAGAACAGATGATCTCTTTGCCACAGCCCACTTCTAGTTTGAGAAAACATAATAGTGTTGGAGATATATATTATATACCAGCTACAATAGTTAAGATAATATTATTGATGTTTCTAGGAGTTCCTTATTTTCTACATCAAAACCTCTATAACGCTGCTGAGAATTTTGCAAATCCTGTTTATATCAAATAGCTGCATTGCATTGATTCCATCACAAATGCTGAAACTTATCAAGACTTTAACTGTAAAGTGAAAAGTCAAGCTTTCCCAGCAGTCCAAAAGGCAAGTACTTATAGACTGCAAAGCATTGTTTGATCTTAAGCTCTGAAAGTGCCCAAGGGTATAAAAGTAAAAAGGCCAGTAAAACATTTATAGAACTATGTGCATTGTAGGTTTTTCTTTTCTATGATATTTCCCAGTTTAGCAGCAGCAATTTCCTCTATTCTGAAACAGAAGCAGCTGACCTATATTGTCTGCTGAAAGAAAATATCCAAATGATTTCTACGCTATAATTATGGACTATAAACTTTTATAATAAAAACTACCAATGATCTCAGTCCAATATTAATTCACACTAGAATAGACCTATTGAAATGAATATGACTTGTTGGTAATGATGTTAAGTTCAAATGATTCCAGTAAGTCTCCTCTGCTTGGGACTAACCCTGGATTTAAACCAATACTCTTTACGTGGACAAAGAATGTGTCACTTCCATAATGTCTGACCTTAAGTTTCCTTAAAAGAAATTCATTTTACTGATGGAAACTATGCTGAAAGGTCCACACTAGCTAGGGTAATTTGGGATTTATAATCTAAAAAAAGCCAAGTTCTGCTTGACTCAAAAGAATACATCTATGCTAGGATCAATGCCTTCCATGCTAATGGCATGCCCACATTTGCTTAGCCCTTTTCAATATATATTATTATTATTATATATATATTATTATATATATTATTATTATATATATTTTATATATATATTATTATATATATATAAAATAAAAGACTTTTTCTCATATGAAAATATTCATTGAGTATAGACTACTTTTGCTGTTTTCCATATATTGTAATTCTGTTTATAAGACATCCAGTAGATGACCTGGATCACGAAGCTGAAGACTGGTAATACTACTATATTAGAAATACAGATTACTTCAGGAGTCCATTCTCTCTGAATTCTAAGTAGTCTGCCACAGTATAATCATACCCTATTCCTCAGAGGAATATGCTAGCCCTTATCCATTTTCCAGTTTCTGTTTGATAATTCTGTACAGCTTATTTTTAATATATAATTTAGAACCACCTTCTTTTCAGATGCAAATGTGATGTTCATCTCCTTTCTCTCCCAAAGAACATCCAACAAATATAAGTACTACTGATTATGCAACAAACCCTGCATATAAAGAAGAGGCTTTGAGATAACAAACATTAAAGACAATCTTCCATTCTGCTTCTATTTGGTTTGTAGACTTTAAAAAAAATGCCTTTGCTATTCAAGAAATTCCTACGTACTGAATTCTAGAGGTGGGAGCAGTGATTGTTATTAAGGAATATTAAAGACAGCAAGCAATATCATTTATACAGCGCAGCCAGTCAATATCCAAAATGCAACCACCAAGATATAAAAACCATCTATCATGCTGAGATTTACATCCTTGTAAATGGGATCTGCCCATTGTAGGATGAATAGTGATATTTTTTTAAAAAAAAAAAAATTCTCACAAAATAAAGAACTACTCAGTCTTCATTTGTTTTTATGATGGTGAGACAACGTTCTTCAAACATTTTAATTCTGAATCCAATGTCAGATACTGAGAATTTTTTGCTACAGAATCTAGTCTACCTTCTTGAACAATAGAATCTGGGCTTTCAAACAAAGATTTATGAATCCCTCATGAAACTGCAGAGCCCAAGATTCCACAGGAAAGAGCTATGCTACCTAAAGTGTTACCAAACTGCTAAAAATGTATAGTGCAGATATATTCAGAGATCAATAAAGAGTAGGTGGTACTCACTTAGAAAAGTTTGCTAAACTGAATTTAGACTTAAACTGAAGTGGTCAGATTTCTCACGTAGTGTGTGTATGTGCCCACACACACCTTCAAATCATCTATTGATTTATGGCTATCCTATGAATTTCATAGGATTTTTTTAGGCAACAGATGCCCAGAGGTGGTTTTGCCAGATCCTTCCTCTAATATATAGCCTACAGCATCTGATAATCATTGGTGATCTCCCACCCAAGTACTAATCAGGACTGGTTCTGCTTAGCTTCCAAGATCAGACATGATCTGGTGTCTTTGTCATCTCTAAAAACAAACTAGGAAATAGTTCCAGTCTAAATCCCATTAACGGTCACAACTAGAGTACAAGTATTGACTTAGCATGTAGGAAGTGAGTCAGTAGACCAGTCTAGCTAATCACCCCAGTTGCTAAACTGTGCAAAATGCTTCATAGTTTAAATTCTTGTGTTAATTTACTTAATGTATTTTAGCTATACAGTGTCCTGAGATATCATTATGTAGCATAGGATATAATCATTTTAACAATTCAACAATTCAAAATAAATAAGTAGGGAATTTAGTTAGCACAGAAAAAAGGCTTTATCTTTTCAAAATGTTTAGGTCTCATTTTAAAGAGTGTTTTGTATTTTTAAAATATTATTGTGATTTTGTATTTTGTTGTATGTTTGTCTGTGAGCCCTGATGGTCAGAGAACAGCTGTATCATTATTACTAGCTTTTTAACTGTGATCTAGGATGGTGTCAACAAGCTTGTTCCCTCCCTCTCCATAAGTTCTATAATAATTTGTTCCACTGCCTGATGTTGCTATGTTTCCCTGCCCCTACTTTACATCATCGGTTGTTTCCAGTAAGAACACAGAAACACATAGTGTAGGGTATGACATTAGAGTGCATATTACTGGATATTACTCAAAGGAAACAGGGAAATTGGTATATGGTTGCCATTTTCAGTACTAGTCTTGCATTTTTTGCAAAAATGTAGTTCAGTCATAAAGTGTTCTGTCTTAGAAAGAGTGAAAATACTTTAAGTATTTAATTTTGTCAATTTAAGTATTTAAAAGCTAGTTTTCTGGACCAAGTTGGCCTAACAAAATACTTCACAAAACTTTGTGAAATATATGATAAAACAGCTCTGTTTTCCAAATGTCTATGCTTTTTCACATAATTCAACAGAATGAAATCAAAGAGCCCACCACATTAGTATTTTCATAGTTTTATTTCTCAATCATCTTGTCAAGCGTCCACTGTGAAGTGCTAATTAGGAGCAAGAAGTTAATTGGATTACCACAGAGGTCTAACCTGAATGTCTTTTCTCATGAGGTGCTTAAAAGAGCATAAATTATCTCTCGTTCAGCATTCTTTTCCCCTGTTGATTGCAGATCTTAGAAGGAAAAGAAAGTAAATGAGATTGAGCTTGATGGTCTAGAAATTTCCTCTGTAATCTTATTCCCACAATTATCAGGAGATGGCCTATCAACTTCTGAAGGATTTCTATTCTCATCAGTCTTAGAGTAACAGAATGAAGTGATATGAAGGTTGCATATTGCAGACACATGACCAAAGGAAGATCATCATAGCCCATTTAATGCAGGGCTATTTTCCCTTCTTATTGGTTATGTTAATACTCTTTTCTCCTTATTTGTGTGGGTACCAACTAGACAGCCAAGAACACTTTTGAGCAGATCACCTCTGATTGTGAAGCTCTGAGCAGGAAACTGAATGGGTAGGAGGCACAGGTGGTATTCTCATCAATTCTGCCAATGAAAGACAGAGGACAACTCAGAGACAGGAAGATACTGGCTATGTAGATGGTGTAGACAAGAGAGATTTGGCTCCTGCCAAATGGACTTCACTTCCTAGACTGAGTACTACTACACCATGGACTTCACTTCCTAGACTGAGTACTACAGAGTATAGATGGGCTGTACCTATATAGACTGGGAATAATGTCTTTTGTAGTAGCAAGTCTGATCAAGGGGGCTTTAAAATAAATTGTCGGAGGATTGGGGTCCAAAGGCAAGCTCTAAAGACAAGGATGTGAGTGCTAGTGGAGAAGCTGAGAGAGAGAATCTGAACCACATGAAATTTGTCAGGAAATTAATAGGTGAGAACAAACTAAGGCCCTCTCCGCCTATTAAAATGATGCAGAGCGACCTCCAATGGAGGTCTTCTGAACCGTGGAGTGGACTGGGGCGGACTACTTTTCATAGTTCCGCACCTCAGTCCGCTCTGGAGCGACTGGAACTGGTCATGCAGCGTGCTTTTTAAAAACCTCTTGTCGCTCCGTCACCGCGCTCCGGTGCAGATTTGCAGGCGTGCACTAGTGCATGCCTGCAGATCTGCCGGGGGAGGGTTTTAGGCTGGCGAGCTTCTCTGGTTGGTGGAGAGCCTCCACCAACTGGAAAACACCATTTTGGACACCAGAGCAGTGCGGAGCAATGAGCTCGCACTGCTCCTTGTCAGGATGGACCCAAACGGACCCATCAAAAAGCCAGTGAGTAGCAGCAGGGAGCGTTTCCCTCGCCGCGTGTGGAAAGGGCCTAAGCTTCAGATGTCTATACCCAAGCACACAGTTTTTGGGAAACAAACAAGATGAGCTTGAAGTCCTACTGCAAGAAAGTGGACATGTCTTTTTAGACATAACATCTCTGTTATGTCTGGTGGGATGACTCTCATGAGTGGAATATTACAATTGAAGGACATAACCTATTTAAAAAGAATAGATTTGGCAGAAAAGGAGGAATAGTGTTATATGTCAAAGACAAATCCAAGGGCACAGAAACCCATGGGAGTGATCAAAGTGGACCAGTTGAGAGCATTTGGAAAAAATAAATAGAGAAATAAATGAATGCAACATTGTGTTAGGAGTCTACTAGAGGTTAGCAAATCAAGAGGAGCTGGTAGATGACGCTTTTCAGAAACAAATCTCAGAAATCTCAATGATGCAAGAATTAGTAGTTGAGTGGGACTTCATTTACTTTGCTGGATGACTGCTAAGCACAGGCTGATCAACAAATTCTTGATGTTCCTTGCAGATAATTTCTTACTTCAAAAGGTAGAGGAAAGAACAAGGGGATTGGCAATTCTGGACTTGATCTTAAACAATGGGGAGGAATTGGTCACTGGGATCAAAGTAGTTGATACTTTAGAAAGAAGTGACCGTGTAATGCTAGAATTCACAATTGTGGGACAGGGCAAAGAAGAATATAGTAAAATGCAGATTTTGAATTTCAGGCAAGCTAATTTTAACAACTTTGGAGAATTACTGGGTGGAATCCCATGGCTACACATGATAAAGAAAAAAGATTCCCAGCTAGAGTAGGAGTTCTTGAAGAATGAGTTACAAAAAGCACAATCACAAATAATCCCGTGGAAGAAAAAAAGAAACATTTGAAAAAGCCAATGTGAATGCACAGAAAAGTCAAGGAGGAAGTGAAAAGAAAAAAAGATTATGCATGTAGAAAGGAAGGAAAGACAAATCACCAAGGAATAGTACAGACGTGTAGCCCAAGCTTGCAGCAATAATATAAGGAAAGCTAAAGTTCAGAATAAAGTGAGATTAGTAAACAAGCAAAGACCAACAGAAAGGTTTTTTGTTTGTTTGTTTCCAGATTCATTTGAGGCACGAAAATGGCCAGGGAGACAATGGGCTGCTGTTCAGTAAGGATGACAAAATGGTAACAGATTACAACAAAAAGGCAGAACTACTAAATAACTACTCCTACTCCTCTCAGCAGCAAAGCTTGGAGTGCGTGGAGGGGGGAACGGGAGGGGGCATGGCCAAAGCATGTGTAGGTGTGACTACAGTCGTGGGGGCATGGCCATGGTGCATGGGGGCATGGCTACAAGCCGGGGTGCTCCAAAAACATTGCTGCCAGGGACGAACCGCCCAATCGCCCCGCATCCCTACGCGACTGCCGCTGCCCCTTCTTCTTCTTCTTCTTCTTCTTCTTCTTCTTCTTCTTCTTCTCTCCTTCTTCCAAAAAGAGAACTGTGTGTGCTTCCATACAACAGCAGAGATCTTGACAAAGGAACTCAATTATTGAAGACTGTTACATAGTTAGCCAGGAATCAGCTAGGTACCCTAAAAAAGTTCGGATGTGCAGGGCCAGACAAACAGCATCCCAAAGTAATGAAGGAATTTGCTGATATCTTCTCAAAATCCTTTGTCATGCCTTTTTTTAAATCTTGGAGAAGAAGCGATGTGTCAAAGGACTAGAGAAGGGCAAGCATTGTTCCTCTCTTCATAAGAGGCAAAAAGAAGATCCAGGGAATTCCAGACCCATCAGCCTAATCGCAATATCACGAAAAATATTAGAATGGACATTAGAACGGATTATATTAGATGGATCCGAAATCAGTTGGAAAACCATGCTGAAAGAGTCATCATTAATGGCTGCACTGCATACTGGAAGGAGGTCTCAAGTGGAGCGCCTCAGGGTTCTATCCTATGGCCATTACTCTTCGACATTTTTATCTATGACTTGGATGGCAGGATGGAAGGAAACCTTATTAGGTGTGCAGATAACACAAAATTGGGAGGAATGGTTAACACATTGGAAGATAGGAACAGAATTCAAAAGGACGTAGATAAACTAGAAAAGTGGACAGAAATAAAATGAAATTCAATATAAACAAATTTAAAATTCTGTGTTAGGCCACAAAAACCAAAGACACAAGTATAGGATGAGGGGATATATGGCTCAGCAGTACTACAGGAATAAATGGCCTTGGGATTATTGTTCATTATAATGAAACTATGAGCTAGCAGTGTGAATGGAGCAAAGAATGTGAATGCTTTTTTGGCCTGGATTAATAGAAGTATGGTTTCCAAATCAAGTAAGGTAATAGTCCCACAAGATTTTGC
This sequence comes from Ctenosaura bakeri, assembly GCA_948474755.1. Taxonomy (NCBI): domain Eukaryota; kingdom Metazoa; phylum Chordata; class Lepidosauria; order Squamata; family Iguanidae; genus Ctenosaura; species Ctenosaura bakeri. The sequence continues at coordinate 28,839 of CAOLHI010004269.1, forward strand.
ACTGGTCAGGCCTTATTTGAATTATTTTTTTGTTATTATTATTTCTGGGCACCTCATTTTAGGAAGAATATAGACAAGTTGGAGCAGGTTGAGAGAAGAGCACAAGGATGATAAAAAAGATAGAAAACAGAACTTATGAGGAAAGGTTGAAAGAGCTAGGCATGTTCAGTTTGGTGAAGAGAAGACTGGGACTGAGGGTGACAAGATTGCAATCTTTATACCTCCAGGTATACAGTAAGAGCAGTTCAGCAATGGAACCAATTGCCTAAAGAGGCGATGAAGTATCCTTTTCTGAATGCATTCAAAAAGAGGCTGTACTGTGCATTATGCTGGGGATGATTTAACTGGAGATCCTGCATTGAGCAGGGGGTTGGATTAAATGGCCTGAGAGGCCTCTTCCAACTCTGTGATTCAATGACTCTACGACTCTATGTCAAAATACAGTATTCTTTTCCTCCTTTCAGTTCTAGCTCAGGTGATAGCAAAGCTGTCTTACAGTACATGCATTTATGTGTATGTATATGCTTTCAATGAGGTCTAAATATCCTAAAGGTACCAGATCCTCTGTGATCTTAGAAGCTAAGCAGGAAGCTAAGGCTCTTAGTACTTGGATGGGAGAATGTCAATGAATACCAAGTGCTGTAGGCTATATTTCAGAGGAAGGAACTGATAAACCCCCACCCCTCTGAGCATTCCTTGCCTAAGAAAACTATAAGTCAACAGGAGAAACACACACATGTGCCTTCACATTGCCTTTAGATGACTTGAGTATGGTCACTTCCGTACTAAGCTGTTATAGCGCTATCATTCCACTTTCAACATCCGATGGAATCCTGGGGTTTGCAGTTCAGGAAGGGGCCAGCTGGCCCCTCCCTGAACTGCAAACCCCAGGATTCCATCGGATGTTGAAAGTGGAATGATAACGCTATAACAGTCTAGTGCGGAAATGGCCTATGATAAGTTTTTTCTTACACAGGGAGTACTTAGAGGTGGTTTGCCTTTGACTGCCTTTCTGTATATCCTACAGCACCTGGTAGTCCTTGATAGTCTCTCGTTCAATTCAATTGAACAATTCAATTCCTGTTCATTTCTAATCAGAGCCAATCCTGATTAGATGACCTCAGACTATTTAAGTCATGCAATTATGACAGGAGTTTGTTAGGATACTGTCACTATTAGTTCATGTGAAAATACTGTAAGAGTTTACTTTTATAACTGAAAAAAATAATATGTCCAATGATATTTTATAATACAAGGCTTGTATGACTGTGCAAAACTGATTATAAAATTTTTTTTAATACTTTCCCTGGACCTATGTTATCATTCATCTTTCAACAGCCACTTTACTTCACCTACCTATCACAAAAACCAGCATCCTCTGTTATCATGCATTATACCCCACTCCAAGATACAGTATAATTGGCAATGAACATTATTTAATGGGCACAAAATATAAATTATATGCTTATGGCTGAATGCCACACATAGGAAAGGACTCTGACTAGGAACATGTGCTTAGGCACATGACATCAGCATGGCCAGGTTATAAATTCAAGAGGATTAGCCAGAAAGCCCCAGCTTAATGGGCCCAAGATAATCCTATCAATTGCCCAAACTCAGAAAAAAATAGCCAGCAAGGCAACTCAAATGAGGTAATCCATGACCAAAGTCCTATAAGCATTTCCCACCTCATTTCCTTTTTGTTCCCTCACCTGCTCAGACATTAAGGGGGCTGTCATCAGTGCTTTGTCTCTTGAAGTCAAGACCATTAGCCTGTTCCAGACTCCTTTGTTTGCTCTGCTGAAGAGACATCAACACCCTCCCCTTCAGGGCAGAAAGGAGTTATTAAAACCCTAGCTCAGAACCTGGCATTTTGCTAGCACTTGGGCATCATGCTGCACCCCAGACTCTCATTCCTCCATGTTGCACTCAAACTCTCATGTTTGAGCCACTCAACTTTCTCTTTAGGTTTGGTAAATATTGCCTACTTTGTCCTAAACTCCTCGCTATCCAACTCTTCCCTCCTTTCCTTCTGTTAGCCTTGCATGGTTCATGAGATGCTTGAATTCTTGTGTGTGGTTGTGATTTTCCCCCAATAAAACATTCTTTTGACTTCCAACCTCCAACTGGTGTCTCTTGGTTAGTACCAGTATATTAATTAAAGTTAATATTAAATATTAATATTAAAAATTAAAAATTAATATTAAATAATATATATACTCATTCTTCTGGATAGGCTATCATTGTTGAACCCTGGGCATTGGATACTCTTTTTCTCTTCTTACCTGGTGGCCTTTGTACTCCAGTTTCATAGCTTTTCTGGTACAGAGTCCAACAGGGTTCTACACCGTATCTAAGATTTTTTAAAACCTACATGAAACTGCTGAGTGAAATCAGCAGTGTAACTATGAACATCTGATCTGATCTGATTGCTTTTCTCTTTCCCAGGCAAGCTATAGAAATGTTGAACTGGTGTTTGAGATCAGAAGCTTCAATACAGAAGCAGATGAAGGAGAGAAACTGAAGTTTGTTGAAATAGGTGCACGTTCTCATGGAAAGAGGTTCACCTGATAATGCATCAAATTTTGTCAGTTGTACTGGCCTGCTTTCTCATTTTCAAGCACAATTCAAAATGTTTAGTTGTATACTACAAAGTCCTAAATGTTTTGGGAGCCAAATACCTGAAAAGCTGCTGTCTACCAAGTGAGCCTGCTCTAACTCTGGCCCTTTTCGCACGGGCCTCCTGTCGCGTGACAGCCCCGTGAGCCTCGCGGGAGTGGGAGCGTTGCTCCACACAACGCACTCCCACTTCCGCCGGGCTCACGGGGCTGAAGTGGCACGAGCACAGATTTTTTTATTTTCGCTTCGAAGCGAAAATCACCCGCGCTCGCGCAACGCTCCCGGTGCCCGCGCGCACTTACCTCTTGTGCGGAGCGTTGGGGAGGCGGCCGAGTTGCGCTTCCTTCCCTCCACCCCTGCGGAAGGAAGAGGCGGGGCGGGGCACTAGCGCGACGGACGCGACACCTCCTGCTTCGTGCGCGCGCGGGGGAGGGCGGACGCGACAAGCTCCTTTCTCGCGCACGCAGGGGGGATGGACGGGACAGGCTCCTTTCTCTCGCTCGCGGGGGGACGGACGGACGCGCGAGCTGCTGCCGCCTCCGGGAGGCTGTCGCTTCCCGGCTCGTTCCTTTGCCTGCGGAAGGAAGTAGAGGGGAAGTGGCAGCCTCCCGGAGAAGGCTTCTTGCGCGAGCCGCCCTCCCCCGCTCGCGCTAGAAGCCTTAATGCGAAAAGGGCCTCTGTGATAAACAGTCTATCTGTTTATCACTGTGAAGCTCTGTTCTGTAATCCTCTATAGTCTGGCGTTAGGTGGGGAAAGATCAATGAGAAGACCCTTTTCCCCCTGTTATTGTCATGGAACACCTGACAGTAATTCTTATCTGCCTTGATATTTCAGCATACATTGTAATTTGCCTTAATCATGGTTCTATCAGTTTTGCTCTGTTTAGTGGCTTTAAAAAGCTGGTTTAGAGGCTTCCACTGTTGTTTATTGTTGTAACATTTTTCTATATTTGCTGGGGTTTAACTAGATAGATCAACAGATAGACAGATATTTCACCACACTTATGAGGAAGTGCAGCTTAGAAATAAACAAATAAGTTTTGGGAAAGCAAAAAAAAAAAAAAAAAAAAGCACCTGGAAGTTCAAAACCCTGATACAGTGCTGTTAGTACAGAGAGACAAATTTCTACCAGCATTATTTCAGAATTTACCATATTATTAACAAACTAAACATATTCAGATATTCACAATGAGTGCATGAGGAAGGAGAGTGTACAAGTCCCACCTCCTCTGTCATCATTCTCTTCACATTAAAATCAACAGTGAAAAAGAAGGGCCACCTCTATGGCCATTTCCGCACGGGGCAAGGGAATTGCCCCATGATGCTACTCACTGGACTTTTGGGTTCCCTGGTCCAGTCCACGCTGCTCCGGAGCAGTGCATGGCTGCTGCTCCGCACTCCTCCAGGGATGAAAATGGTGGCTTCTGGTTGGTCGAGGATCTTGACCAACCACTGAAACTCACCAACCTAAAGCCCACCCCCAGCAGATCGCAGGCTTGCACCAATGTGAGCCTGCGAATCTGCACAAGGGAGCAGGCTCGCAGTGGTGCACTCCGTGCTTTTGAAAGACCTGATTTTAGCGGTCGTTCAAAAGCATGCTGGACAACCACTTGGGGTCATTCCGGAGCAGGCTGGGGTGCGGATCTACATTAATTAGGTCCAACCCAGTCCACTCACAGGTGCAGATGTTCTCCCTGGAGGACGCTCTGCCCCGTTTTAAAAACCCCGTGTTGAAATTGCCTATGTGTAGCAGCTCTACACTGGGTCCAGAACACTGAGAAAACAAAGTGGACAACAATATGGTGACTTTCTTTGCATAGAGGAAGTTGGCAAGTCTAGCATTCTGTGCTATCCCATGTATTAATTAAGAATGCCTGAATAGACTCTCACAGTGAAAAAGGGGTGATCACTGAGAATGAGAGTGGGGAAATATAGTGGCTTGAGCTCAGGTAGTGTCCTGGAGCAGGCCATGTCTCAATCAACAATGGATATACACTGGACTGTTCTGGAACATATCAGGTTTCTTACTGAGACACACACACACACACACAAGCCCATGTATCATATTTTCTGCACAGTATGAAGCCTGGTATATCTCAGAAATGCCCAGAATAAATTCATTATTGAATGCAATATGATCTTCAAAATATCTAATTTCCTGTTTCTATCCACAGGTGTTTACATGTTTTCCAGTTTCCAACAGCTAACATGCCTACTCTGAGTTATTTATATCAGCATATGGATATAATGGAAGCAGAGCAGGATTGTATTCCAAAGAATTATTTATCTAGATTTGCAGGTTTCCTGCGATGTGCTTCCACAGTCCTTGATAAGAACCTTGGTTGGTATCCTGCTCAATAATTATGTTGTAAACCCAACTTAACAACTTTATAATTATTCCAGTTCATGTTTATAATCCTTGCCTGATTGCAACAACCAGCTAATACCCACTGCATCCTCCCTTTGAAGCCTTGCAGTCCCTGCCACCTCAGCCATTTAGGAAGAACTAGAAAGCCAGGCATTGAGTAATAATGTGCCCAGCTGTCTCTGACTTGTGAAGCACACTACGACAGACAGTTGTAACAGGATCTTGACAGGAGTCCTCAGGGGTCTCTGCAGCTGTTTGCCTCACTGTGACCCACTGCTGAAACATCATTACTCCCTATCCCACTCTCCAGTGCCTTAGAAATGTCTGTGTTGGGGAGGGAAGCAGCTATGAGACTTCAAAGGTAAGATTTGGGGAGGGGATAGCACTAGGAGACATTGTAGCTACATACCCATAGCTAAGTCTTCCACTACAGGAACTCAGTCATTTTCATTAGGTAAGAAAAAGGGTAAACTCTGATCATTGTTCCTGCTCCAGCTCTTGACAGTAAGATAACGTATATTAAAATAAGTTTGTCCCCAAGTTATCTCCTTTTGATAGCAGAAATAGAACTTTGCCCAACATGAAGTTGTTATTAACTCATTGTTCTTCCTATTGTTGATAATATTAAAAAAAAGAAAGAAAACCCTATGACACCATGCTACTGCAGTTTCTATTTGACGTTACTGTTGTGCCTGTCTCTTCTGCTATTAGCCTTATCAGTGGAGATAAAAAAGACTCATTTTGCCCTTCCTATGCCACCTTTGGCAAAGAGGACTTTGGTTCATCTGCATGTTTATTTGCACAACACATTATGTCTTCTGTCTTTTAAACATATTGCTTATTTTGGTCTTCTCATCACTCAGTGTTTTCTGCCTTTAAAATATATATAAAAAAAGTAGGAAGCAATTCTGCCCATAATCTCTGAAGTTATAATCTGCACTCTGTAATCTGATGGCCATTGACTGAACAGAGTAGGCTAGATGTCCTATATATTATATGTAGGATATGAAAAATTTGGAATCTCAGTCATGTTGTATTCCTTGAATCTCACCTGCATTCCTGTCTTAACTTTTTTTTATATTACACTGTGAAACAATGTTTTTTCTCCATTCCGTATGGAATGTATATATTTGCTATACACAATTTCCATAATGTATGCATCTGTTGTTTTCCCACATTACTTATTACTGTGTTCATTTTCTTCATTGAATAAAACATATTGGTGTGCAGGGTTTAATTGTACACATTTTTAAGCCCATCGCATTTTGAAATGTGTCCATGAGTTCATTACAAGAAATGTTTGAAATGAACAAATTTGCAAATATAGACAATTCTGAGGCATTGTGCATTTTCCATGTAAAACTGAAAACAATGTCATTTTTATGTAAATTCTATAGAAACATTGAACTCTTAACACTGCTCCCAAATACATTCTATTCAAAAACATAGGTGCAGAATTACATATTCTACTGTCTAACCTGTATTTATGGTAATAATACCCCTTATCTAATTTTTTAAAACTAGGACAGTTCATTCTCTTTTGACCACTAATTTCATGAATATTCAAAATATCTATACAACATCATATACAATGCCATTTTGTTCTCATACTTATTATTTGGAAACAATAGTTGCTGCCAACTTTTATTGAACAAGTATAAATGACTACATTCAGTCTGTTGGTGGGAGTTATCTGCTTTGGTGCAGGGATATCAAAGGTAAGAAGAAAACAGTATCATATAGATCACACAACTCCATTTCTTCTGGTATTAACTCCAGTAAATGAGAATGACCACATGACCAATGCCTGTAAAGATCTCACATCTCACATGTGATTCGGCATTTAGCCAAACCAGTGATAACCTTTGTTAACTTCCTCGTTTATTGTCATTCTGCTAAATGTAGAAAAATGATGAATATTTTGTGGTCTTTGCTGGATTTTCTTTTCTCTCCTTCGTTCTTATGGCTATAACTTCATATTATGGCACAAAGGAGATTTTAATTACTATATTGATGGGTTTTCAGAAATTAAGTTCCCAGCAATACCATTGGAACCAAACTGTTTCCAAATCTTCTTCACAGACCCTTGTATTACCTTCAGGGTTTTTCTGTTTTATTTTTGTTTCAGACTTGTTGAAAAAAACCAGAGAGAGTTAATGGATATTCAAAGACAGTAAATAAAGTAAATGCCCTTAGGCACACTAAGGAACTGCTAATTTTTTTGTATCATGACTTTTCAGAAACAAGAGGCAAATTCCAATACATGAAATACATATTTTATTATTAAGAAATGAATGTTATTGCAAGGAAACCAGACATGTAAAATTGTTTAACAGAAGCGTGGTGCAAAAGCCACATTGTTACAGAATTAGCCCTTTATTAATGCTCTTCTGTTATATGACATTTTGAAAAGCTAGTGTGCCAAGCTGCATTTATGTCAAATGCCAGACACACTTATATTTCAAAATTGCTATATTTCTCCAGCATGTGAAAGTTTCCAAGTGTTGTCTTTACCTAGCTAGTCCCTAAGTATCAGAAATAAATAAATAAGTAAGTAAGTAAGTAAGCAAGCAAGCAAAAGCAAAAAGCAAGCAAGCAAATTGTCTTTTCCCAAGTTTTCATCACAGATCCGTTGATGTGGTTTATCCTCATCACCTTCACAGAAGCTAGCACTGCAAAATGGGTCACATCGTTTAATACACCTGCCAGAGGAAAGTTGAGTCTGACTTCATCTTGCTAATGGAAGGCAATCCTGTACATGTAACTGGATCATTTTCTCACAGATGGATTAACAAAATGTCAGGCACTTGCTTCTATTCTTATAGATTAGGAATTAAAGGGATATTTTTTACAGAAAAAATAACCTCACTGCACTTCTCCTTGTATGTCAGCAACCTTATTTTCCTTGTGCAGTCATCATTAAAAGGGGAGCATTAAAACACCTAAATGAGATTGTAAATCTCACAGGACTGCAGATGTTGCTGACCAGACATGAACTTCATTCTAACATGAATCTGCAGGGATTACTTACTCAGAGATGTAGAACATTGCTTCTAAAAGAATTTGTTATGAATCTAGAGCAGTAAGACATCAACAAAGTTGTTAAAACTAAACCACTTAACTAAATAGCATCTAAGAAGAAAAGAGCACTTGCTGAACCTGTATTTCTCCTTTTGCACTACAATCATTTTTTAACTCTTGGCAGTATCACAGTTTAGAACTGGTTTACAGTTAGAAGGAAACTAGTGAGTTAAAAACTGTGTTCCAGGGAATCCTGAGCTCATCAGAGGCTTATCTGTTGAGCAAAACTATGGACAAATTTCCCTGAAATAAAATTTGTCAGCTTCCTGTTACAGATCTTAGATGTGAGATTATTCACCTTACTATATGGATCCATTTCTTGAAAGCATTCCCCCCGAAAGAGGAACTGTGATAGGTTGCCACTATTCAGATTAACCTCTAGCACATTAAGACTGGAATCATGTATGAAAGAGTGTAACATAACAGTTCTGTATGCAGAACAATACTATAACTAGATTTACTTTTGAGCCACTGCAGCCACAAACACCCCATGGCTAGTGGAGACTGGGGACGATCAAGAAAGTGTTTAGCTAGGTGTCCATAGCCAGACATGAAATGATTACACCATCTCCTGAATCTGCAAGAGTGCTCCAGGGGGATCAGGAAATGGTGTAATCGTTTTGCATCTAGCTTTGGGGATACAGCCAGATGCTTTTCTGAGCCCCTACTGCCTCCACCAGCCACAATTTTCTCTTTGAAGGTCTGTTGTCCTAATAAGCCAGAGCTTTTCCTATGGTTTCTTGTGAACATAACTCCTTCTTTCCATGGCTTTCTTTAAATGAAATTATCTAAGCACTCAAGCAGTAATAAATCAACATTTTGCCATCTTTCTGTGATGAACATCGGCTTCATTGTTGCTATGTAACTTCAAGTTGACTCCCACTTATGCCAGTCTTAGTATTTTCTAGGCAAATTGCTTCAGAGGAAATTTGCCATTCTCTTCCTCTAAGGTTGTGAGTGTGTGATTTGCCTAAGGTCAACCAGTGGGTTGCCACATGGGAGGAGATTTGAATCTGCTCTCCTGGAATCCTCAAATCAAATTCTCAGTCATGTTACATTTTTATGGCCAATATCCAAATATTTTGTGTTCAGTAAAGAGGTGTCCATAGGCACGCAACACCTTACATAAAAGAAAGCTCCTCCATCCTGCCAGAGTGGATGGCATCTGATATGAGAAGATGATAGCTGACTGGATCTCTGCAAAATCCTGATATACATTTCAAACCTTGTGTACAAGATCTGAGTCTGAGCTAGGAATTTTGCAAGTTATAACTTTTCAGATATTATTGGATTGCATCCTACACAATGACTCTGTTGGCTTGGGATGATAAGTTACAGTCTTAAAATCTCTGGAATGTTGTAAGTGTTCATTTCTGAGCAACAACCACATCTATAACTGGAGATACTTCAGGAATTTAACCTTTGATAATTTTGATAGTAACTAGCCTGGTACATAGCTCTGACAATAATTTGCAGATCAGAATATAATTATCCACCAGCTTTCATACTTTCCAAATTTCCTGGTTCAGTTTTCAGCTGAAAAGGTACCAAAATGCATTTTGAAATGTGCATTTCAAGCAAAACATAGATTTTCAAACACCAAGTTTAAAATGTCTATCTGTTGGTGAAAGGAGAGCAGAAAGAGAGCCAGCTTAGGTTCCTATGAGAGGGATTCTACTGGTGGAATTACTAGTGGGAACTGCTAGCTTTTATATCTTAGGTGGCAATATTTCTACAGGCTGCCTTGGAAGACTGTACACATGCTCCAGACTTTCTGACATTCTGAGAAGGTAAATGACTTGAAAGTGAACCAGTGGCAGCTGATTGCTTTGTGTCAGTGGCATTATGAACCTGATCTGGGCTTTACTTTGAACTTTACAGGAGCTATCCATGATGCTTAACCTATGGGGGGAAGGGTAGCCCTTTTTCAGTTTGAACTAAAACCCAGAGCAAATTGACTATCTCATTGAAAGGGAAGCCACAGTTGTCAGTGATGTGAATACTTGTCAGGAGTTGCCCTATTCCAGCATTCTTCCACATAAAAGAAAGAGGAGGGAAACAATAAGAATGAGCATATTAGCCCCACCACTTGTCACTCCCATATGCCTTCCCAAGCAGACAGACATCTCAATGCATATGAACTTCCCTTACAATTAAAAACCCTGAAGAATTAGCATTCTACAACCAATGGGGAACTTCCATGAGCATAAAAACTTCTCATTGGAGAACAATGTTGCCAGGATTTCAAAACAGCAACAAGGGATGGCATCAATACATGCAGGATTCAGGAAGCAGCTATTGTTAAGTCTGTGGTCTACCTAAATAGCAAAAATAACATACTGATTTCAGTTACCCTATCATTGTATTTATCTTCAAAATTAACACATTGTCCACATTTATAAATTATATGGAGTTTTGTATTTATGAAGGGCCCATATCAAAAAAAAAAACAAAAAAACAAGAATCTTTAGAATCTTGTTCAGTCCATATAAAGGAAATATTGATATGGACCCATGCAGCACAAGGCATTACTGGCCCCAAAAGAGGAGAGGACAGGATGATGAGATCGGGCAAAATGTGCCATGATGATAGGGATTTTGGGGTGGGGATAAGGGGTTTATTAGCTTTATCTGCCCCTCTTCACTTTCTTTTGGACAATGCTTCATGATGGACCAGAGAGGGAAGGATGGAGCAGAATGGCAGGAAAAGTCCCATCTCAATAAAATTGGATCAGTTGGAGTTTCTTTTGAAGCTTTACTCTGACTAAGTTTCTGCCCATTATCTGAGAGAGGAGTTTAGGGAAGGCTTTTGAATCCCATCTCAATGAACCCATTATCCTTGCCAATTCAAGAGTTTCTCTGGCCCTGACATGTCACCCTGGACTGAAGCTGAAGGTGTTACCAAGGGGTTGCTGCCAAAAAAGCACCTAGTAAGAAAACCTATGTCTTATCCCAAAGAGGAGTGAGTCAACGATGTCATTCCTATAGAGCTCTGTATTATTTGTTATACATCCTTTGATGCAGCAGTTTAGAAGGTTCATAGAAATGGAACTGTGCCTGACTTGGCAAAATGTGACATTAAGTCTACATTTTGTCTCTTGCCAGTTCATTCTGGGGACTTTTAAGTTATTAGGTCTTTTTACTTGGACTGTGCTCTTGCTATGGGCTGTTAAGTGTCATGTGCTGCATTGAAAATTTTGCACGTTTCTTGAATGGGCCCTTAAGCTTCAGTCCTGATTGAAACGAGTTATTCGTTATTTAGATTTTTTTCCCACAGAACAGCCAGGAAAAGGACAGTCTGCCTTTAAAAAAAAATAATGAGGGAGTTTTACTCTCTGACATCTGAGTTAATCATGCCACTAGCCCATGAGAAGACTGAAGGATGAGTCATTGTTTGGTTTTCCTTGGTATTGAGAGTTGTACTGCGGAACAACTCTGTAGACTTTCTAAGGAGAACTCTAGGGATTTGAGGGAAAGAGTTTATGGGGCATAGGAAGGTAACACTTAGATAATTTTATGAGTTAGTTGGTCATATAAAGGATTTGAGTGTAGGGTTGTGACACCTGACAGGGCTTTTCTGAGGTGACACTATGTGTGGAATTCTTCAGCCACATCAAAGTTTTTATGGTGATAAAGGAGGACTTGGAGGTTTGGCAAGATTTTCTTGCTGCCTTTAATATGACTTCTCTTTGGTGGGATGAGTTTAGAGTCCAGAAGACTTAAAAGGTTTCTTCAGATGTAGCAGGTTCTATTTTTGTAGATATTGGTGTGCCTAGGTGTGGCCTAAGGAGTGGGTGGAAGCAGATTGATATCCAATTTAACATTTCTGGAGATTGGGGTCATTTTCCCAATTGTGGTGACTAACTGGATCTGGCTAGGTGTCAGAGGCCAGGATTCAGATTTGGAAGAAGTCGAGGATGAACCTGGGGAGTGTCTGCCTCAGGAAGAAGAGACTGAGCTCTGTAGAGTATCAGCCATATTGAACACCAAGCCAGGACTCACCAAGCCATGAATCACCTGGAGCTAATTCTTTACAAGTACTCTCGGGACAGCTGTAGCACTCAAGCAAAGAGGCGTTGTCCCCAAGGCCTTAGACAGAACAAGTGGAGTTGAGAGCAGCACAAAGATGCTCAATGAGGCTTCTCTCCAAACAAAAGAATAAACTATCCTAATTCAAGGCTACTGGCTGCAGACAAATTAAGAAATGGTTTGGTTCTCTGTTCCTCTGTTGGTAACAACTGGTGCTTTCTAGTGTATCATTTGTGAAGCTCCGTTTTGACTCTTGAAATTTTGACACTTGAAGTGGCTGACAAACCAACCTGGCTCTTGAAACATGGACTGGATTGGACATCTCTTCTGTGTATCCTTTTTTGCACACAAAACCTCCCAGGCAAGGTTTCCTTCCAAAGACTTTGGCTTATTCCTGCATGCCTTCCTGACCTTTGAAGCCTTGAATAAAACACTGTTGCCCTAGCAATGGCAAGTTAGCTGGAATCTGAATCAGGACAGTAGGGAGTTGTCTAACTTCTCTGTTTGTTTCTGTTGAGATAATACAGCCACAGTGCAGGTTATTAATTCCCTGTCCTCTAGGTCCCCACAAGTTGTGTGTTTTGTCAGGATCGTTAGACTACAATGTTTCAGTATAATATACTTTTTACAGCATATGGCTGGATTAGGTGATGCTCTTTCCAACCAACAGATGGAGCACTTAAGACAACTGGCTCTGGAAGCAGAGACTTGTCTGGATTCTGTGTAAGATCTGTGGTGGCTTGGAGGGGTGAGGTTGTAAGGATGATTAGCATCTCTGTAACTCTCACTACTAGAAGTTATAGGAAGGCTGGTTTGGCATTTGAGCATTTTAGGTTAGGTGAGGAGCTTCAGGCTATTTGGCCAATCCCTGTTGCTCATATTTTGCAATATCCTAAAATCTTTAGGAAACCAACATAGTGTAGTGGTTAGAGTGTTGAACTAGAACTCAGGAAGACCAGGATTTGAAGCCCTGCTTCTCTATGAAACCCCCCTGAGTGAGTTTGGGCAGGTCATACCCTCTCAGCCTCACAGGAAGGCAAGGGCAAACCCTCTCTGAACAAATTCTACTAAGAAAACCCTATGACGGGGTCACCTTACAGCCATCATAAGTTAGAAATGACTTGACACAAGAGAAAATCTTACTTTAAAACAGATTAAAAACAGATGAAGCAAACATGTCCATTGCCACTCACCTCATGTGTTTATTCTACACAGAAGAAGAAAGTCATTAGCCCAAGTATGGGCGGGTCCCCAAAGTCCCCAGAGCCCCTCCCAAAAAATTAAACATTTTGGGTGATTTTTATGTGATTTTTCAGCCTAAAACAGGACAAAGTTGGTCATTGAAAAAATAAAAATTAGCCAAAATGTAAGCCAGAAATATCATGAAATCACTTCCAGCATGCTAAAACACAGTGGTGGAGATGCATCTGGGGGGGACACCCATTCTTCAGTTGCCCATCTCTGAATTAGGCTGACCCTGCCACTGAACAGAGAGATACACTTGTAGATGGAAAGAGATTGCCATTTACTATTAAGAATTTTCAAGTTGTTCCCATCTCTTGGAGGACAGAACTATGTATGCCATACAACTTCCCTTCATCCCTAAACTAGATTGCTACTTCGGATGTGGTGAAGGATGCTATTCCCATGCCATTGCTGAAGTAAGATTCTGTATGAGTACTGTAGAAATTATGCCATCTTGTCTGGCTCTGATATGTAAATAGAACAATTGGCCCTACAGAAAGGGACTCTCAGTATTTCCAATAATTTAACTTTCATGTGATCTCCTGTCAGTACAAATGCAAATTGACATACAGGTTCTGATATTTCCAGAAAATTTCCAGAAAATCTAAGTAGCCACGTGCAATATCATTTCAATTTGATGAATGACAGATAAATGGAAGAATAATAGTGACACAAAGTTCACAATTAACATTTACAACCTTGGGTGTTTCCTATCAACATATTACCTTAGAAAATATTATCTTTTTAAAGCGGAGTTACATTTTCCTTCTATGAATATATTCATTCAGACACATCATTGTACCAGATGACACTGAAAGTAGGGCTGAAATGACTAAGCATAATGAAGATTAAAGTTTTAATCATTTTACAGTTCTCTCCAGTATATAAATAACTGTCCAAGTTGATCAGTGTTCTTGACATTCTTCTATGCATCTAGTAACAATTCTTAATTAGTTACCATTTACCAGCCTGAAATGAATCAGAAAAAATCATCAAAGAAAAAACACAGTCCTCTTAATTATTATGAATTTTTATTTGCTGTTCTGTTTACAGTGTTGATGTGTGTTTGCATTGGATTATTAATACTTTTGTGGCACTTAAGCAAGACAACCGAACAAGGTAAGCAGATAAAATTTGACCTTCCACTTGAGCTCTATGGTAAATCTGAAGCCAGCTGTTCATGTTGTTTAATTATTTGTCATGTTTGATGCTAAGCTGATGTACTGCTGCTTTGAAAAAGAATCATTATACATAAAAATTAGCAAAACAGAAGCCTCAGCATTCACCCTTGGACCATAATTTAAATGGTAAAGCATATGCTCTCCAAGTTAATGACAGCATGTAATTGGGTGACTTTAAAGCTGTTATGAAAGTACCTTTTCTTTTAATGCCTTTGTATAAATTCTTTTATTTTCCAAGTTTGAGAATTAATTGTGGCACTATAGAGTATTAACTGAAATCACTGGAATCTTACAGTTCCTAACTGCCTGGTTGAAAGATTCTGCAAAGTGCAGTGTATTTCCATGGTTGTGGGACCTGGCTGGTTGAGACAATTGTCACACTTTACATTGGAGCATATGTTAAATTTTCCATAGATGCAATGTCAAAAGCATAGTTTTTTCATGGTGATCTGTGGTAACTACCAACACGTTGTGTGTTCCCATGTTCCAACTGTTAGCCTTTGGGAACATGGAACAGGGGAAACATTCCATGTGTAAGTTAACTTGTATCTAGACCGAGGCAGACAACTGTCAGGGGTTAGAGACTGCAGTGCCCCTCACAAGGGATCCTACATACTGTATCCCCTGATTATTTTCCTAGGAGTCACATGGCAGAATTTATTCATGGTTTGGATCTTCCTATACTATTTTAATGCCAGAAGTGGCCTTTTTCCTCTGGGAAATGACCAGATTCAACTACCAAGTAACTTTCTCTTGGAAAAGCATCCTCTGGCTGGTGGGTTTTTAAAAAATGCACTTCCTAGGGGCATTTGGGGCCTTTTTTAAAAAAATTTAATGGGACAACTTCAGAACTAGACAAAAGTTAATTCCAGGCTTGATTGCATAACCTGATTTATCTGAATGATGTTTTGATCTTACAAGCAACTGAACCAAATTTGTTTTAGAAAATTCTTATTCTGAAGTGGCAACGTTGCTTTAGGATGTTATTCAGTATATACACCAAAGCAGCATATGCATTCTAATAGAAAAGGTCAGATATCTGTGTGTCAAATCAAAGCAGTTTCTTTTCAAAGCTGTACATCAGCAAACTGTATCTGTTTCATACCCAAAAGGAAACAGCACTAATCCTTACTCCTTTATAATACCCTGGAAGTATTCCATTTCCTAGTATGATTTCTCATATGTGATAAAACTTGTTCCTTAACTATTGTTCTTTACTGGTTGATGTCTCAGCAATATGACCCCAATCTTTAGGCAATTTAATAATACATAATAGTAATTTTATTACCATTTATTAATTTATGTGGCTAAGGCCAAATGCCTCTGTTCTGACATAACATAAGCAGCTACCTCTACCTTGCTTTTATATAACATGAAATTGCCAGCATTTAGTGACTGCAAAACAAAAATAAAATCTTCCTGTGCCACTTTAATGGAATGTTGTGGACTGCTACACTGCTGCCAGCAATGTTTCACCCTCCAGCCACTGTCAAGGGCCCTTTCCACAGGGCAGCATATTCTCAGCATGGGAAGGCAAGAGGAGTGGGACTGTGATAACTCTGCCACATGACATCATCGTGGTCCTGCCCTTCTCATGTCACCAGCCAGCATGATCACATGGGTATATCATGGAAAACTTTGTCTATGACACCGGACTGTGCAAGCTTTCCATTGAGGCTAACCATGCAGAAGGGCCAGAAGCACGATCATGAGCTTCCTTCCCCACTGCAGTATGGGAAGAAGTCCGACCGGCTGCGGAGAGGAGCACTAGGAAAACACTCCCATCTCAGCAGAGGTGCTGCCAAGATTGTGATGAGACAACACATGAGAATGTCATCCTGCAGAAAGAGCCAAGGTCTTAGAAGGGCTCCCAGCTATCTCAGTGCTGACTACACAATAATACTATGATTTCACTTTAATTGCCATAGCAACAACTAATGGAACCCTCATGTATGAAGCTTAGGGAGAGGTATTCAGGATTCTCAGCAAGAGTGCTCTAGAGTCTCACTCTGGGAATCAATAGGATGCAGGCATGACACTTAAAGTGGAACCATAGTGCAGCAATTTTGTAGTGTGAAGAACCTCCAAAAATTTACAGCCAGTTCCTTGGCAACAAAGACAGGTTGGGAAGCCTATTGCTGCAGCCAAGGGAGTAATGGGGATCAGATGACAAAGCATGAAGAAACAAAGAGGACAGAAGATAAGAGGCATGCTTGGAGCTATGAGGCAAGCTGGGGACACAGAAGGCCTACAAAATAGGGAAAGCTAGGGGAGTTGAGAGAAGAGAAAAGACAAAGTGGAGAAGTGCAGAAGACAAAGTGGAGAGCAGCAGATAGGATAGTCTGCTCAGGAGCTCCTTCAATAGCTTATACTACTGAAGTTGCTCCTGGGCAGACTACCCTCCATCTCTTTCTTTGTAAAATAAGATCATCGCTGAGGTTAGGGCTGATAACCAGATCCTGAATGAATCAGGAGAAAGCTCATGTTGACTTGGCTCAATGTTGCTATGAAGTGGGTTTCTGCTGGGCTGGATCCTGAAGGACCTCACTATACTTTGGCCCTGATCTTGCACCAGTTACTTCCCTACTCATCTCCTCTGAGAACCCACTCCTGAAGGACCTTGCCTCCTCCAGGGATATAATCACAAAGAATTTAATGTGCTTGGTGTCTAACCATGAAGGAACAATTATTAGGAAGACCTGATCCAGTTGCTGATCCAAAGGCCTACATTTTCAAGTTTTGTAGAGGAAAAGGCATAACAGAGTACACGTAAGTGAACATAACAAAAGAACTTCAGCCCAATGTGTAGGCTCTCTCCCATTGGTGATGAACCCATATTGTTACAGTAGAAAAGGAACACCCATCACAGTTAATTAGATGTCAACTTTAAAAAGCACTGGTGCCACCATATCAAAGAAAGCACTGTGGCCAGTTAAAGTTAAATACAGCTCAGAGTTCGGAAAATTATGGTAGTTAACTACCATAACAATTATTTTTTTACTGACCTGTTTCCTAAAAGTATTATAGATACTTCAGTTAGGTTTTTTTTTCTTTTTATTTAAAAAAAATATGTTTCATATAAGCGGCTGGTTTGAAGTATGAAAAAAATTACCATCATAATCTAATGAAGTACAGCTTTGTTGTGGGCAAATGGAACTAATAAGTAATTAGTTATGTGCAATTATTATTTAATATTACCTACTGCCAATCACCAGTACTGAAACCAGATATGTTCTTCAAGGCCATAAGAAAACTGAAAAATATTTATAAGTAAAAGATGTAAAAATATATTGTTCCATCCTTCTTCATCTGTGAATTCATTTTTCAAAGCCAGTAAAAATGCAAAGAGCCAGTCTAAACAAAGCAAAATGCTAGCATATATCCCCTTTATCAGGTGCAAACAGTCATGCTGCCCAGGGAACATTCAAGATACTGTCAGGAGCATCTTTCAGCCCTGATTTGCAAGAGAAATCATCAACAGACTTCAAAGCTCTTGCTTTTGATGTCCAACAAATGGTAAGAATCAAATGTTTATCAAATTAATGTTGAATGACACTTGCCAGCTTCTCATGCTTTCATTTAATTTAACATCTATACAAGTTCTCTAATGTGTAGCTCCATGTTTGCACAAGCACATGTATGTATAGAATATGACATTCCTGTGCCACCCAATTGCCTATGTTTATTGTATAACAAAACTCTCTATGTGAGATGGTGTATGTCTGTTTCTGCTTTAAGTGCAGTTGCAGTAGATGACAGTCATGATCAGAGCTATGTCACATGGGTAGGAGGCAGAGTTGTGGCCAGAGGGGGCAAAATGAAGGCATTGCTATTCCCAAATGAAATTTTTCTTCAGTCCCAAATTTCTATCATTGTAGATAAGTGAGATGCTGAAATTCATTCATACCCAGAACTCTTGTATTTGCTATGTTCTCATTCTCTTGTTAACTTTGCCTGCAAATATAAATTTATATCATGTGTATCTCCTAACTACATTGTTATCTTCTGGTAACTCCACTGGACTAGCTGGATGTGTCCTTTTGTGCTGGATGATGACCCATTCAAGGGCCCAAACACTAATATCCCAATGAATTGTTGCCATTCCAGTCATGCACAGAGGCAGTCCAACACTCCGACCAAGGCCCTTTCTGCACATCATTTTCCATGTGAAAGGGCCCATGGAACATCACACAATTGTGAGGAGCGATTCACACGACACACTCACAATCATGCGATGTTCCAGGGTAGGGGAGGTGCTGATTGCACACCTTTTCATTTTCAGCCAGAAGCTGAAAATGGTGTGCAATCACCCATTGCTCCCAGGCCCCGCACGCACTTACTTGGCGTGCGGAGCCTCCAGAGCTTCACCGGTTGCATTTCCTGCCCACTGCGGAAGGAAGAGGTGGGGCTCTCGCATGAGCAGGCAGCTCATGCAGAACTAAAGGACCCTGGACATGAGAGCCTCTCGCCGGAGGCTGCTCACGTGATCCCCGCACCCCAGCGCCGGAAGAAGGTAAGGTGTGAAAAGGGCCCAAGATAGACCACAAGCTATCAGGGACTGTTATCCTGATAATACTAGAGCACATTTAGCTTTGAGTTTTATCTCTCTGAACTATATCTGTTCCTCAGTAGGAGGAGGTCTTGTGTGACAGACTTAGGACCCTATGAGGCACAACAAATTGAAAAACGCTTTGCTCTTTGTTAACTTTGCCTGCAAATATGAACTTGTATCATGTGTATCTCCTACCTACATTGTTATCCTCAGGTAACTCCACTGGACTAGTTAGATATGTCCTTTGATTTCTAATGCGACTGTGCCACAGTACAGAGTCTAGTTTCAGGGATCTAGCTGTGTGGAAGATGAGGGCATTCCTCTCCTAAATAAGAATTATGCACCCAAATAAAATTTTCCTTTAGTCTACAAATTTCTAGCATTACCTAGAGACATTGAAAGTCACCCACACAAGAAATCTTATATTTACTATGTTCATGTTCTCTTGGTCACTTTGCCTCCCCTTTTCTCTGGATGCCTAAATTGTGTGTCTTAAATATTCAGCTGAAATTTTAAATTACCTCAGAACTAGAAAGGCCTAGTGGCTGGGTGCACAAAAATAGTGAAGGGGGATGTGTGCATTCGTCTATTTCAACATACTTTCAGAAGATAATTCACTATTGGGTAATCAATGTGTGATTGTTACAACACTGCTGGATCACGGCTTGGGTACACTTCACCACATTGGAAAGAGGTGAAAGTGTCAGAGTGATGTGGTGAACTTTCCTGAGCATGTCCACAGTGCAAATCACACTGTAGTGCTATGCCCATGCTGGTTGCTTCAGGCAAGGAAAAACATCCATGCAGATGCATTGTGTCTAGGCTAAACTGTTTATTTGAGCAAAGCAAGATACATAATAAAGCAGTGTGCTTCAGACAGCAAGTCTTGAAGCAATGCTAAACATCAAAACATACGATGAAAGAACAAGAGAGAGCAGGAAATCAAGAAACCAAGAGAGCATACTAAACATGATATAAGCTTTTAACCAGTAGTAGGCTGCTCCCCTACACACATCATGTCATACATTACATGTTTAGTTCTCAGGCTTGAAACTTTCTCATGGGACAGAAACATTAGGAGACTAGATAGAGAAAACATGTTACAACAGCTGTGTTTCAGAAGAATACTTCAGCTCTTTTCACTAGAAAAAACACCTTACCCACATACATTAACCTTCTAGAAGCCTCAAAAGAAAACAGTATATCAGTTGTTCCTCATTTAAGTGATCTGACAGTGATGCTCATCCAGTGTATTGCATAGGATTCGAAGCCATTCTTGCACATCTGTGGAATAGGGAAGCAGAACTGGACTACCATATGATTACCAGCCTTGTAATTTGCCTGTGCACAGTAGGGCTTACATTTCAGAGAGGATGATCCTCCCTAGATATTCTAAAGGCACCAGATCCTGTCTGATCTTGGAAGCTAAATAGGGTCAGTCCTGGTTAGTACTTGGATGAGAAACTGCCAATGAATATCAGGTGCTGTAGGCTATTTTTCAGAGGAAGGCCTAACCCCCTCTGAATATTCCTTTACTATGAAAACACTATGAAATTAATGAGATCACCAGAAGTTGGCAAGCAACTTAAAGGCACATAAAGACAGACTAGAAATTTGAGCACTGAAGGAAAATTTCATTGGAAACACCCTCATTTTGCCCTGGCCACCCACAGTTACTTGTTGCTTGTTGGGAGAGGATAACTAATTCCTAACATGCTATGGTCCCAGCAAAAACCATTGTCCCTCAACCTACATTTTGGTAAAAAAGGAAAAGTGCCATTGAATTTTCAGCAGCGACAAGAGGAAAGTTCATACCCTCTCCTTTCTTCCCTTCATGGTCTTGATCCCGACTGGGTATTTTCACACACAGAAGAAGAAAGAAGAGGATGATGGAGAAGGGGAAGAAGGAACCTTGCTATCCCCTAATGCTTGTTCAAAAACAACATGTAACATGGTTATGAGTCAGCTAACAGGAACAAGATCATGTTTTTTCTTAGCACAATTGGCAACTCAATCTTCAACTTACACACTGAGACAAAATCCTCACAAGAAGCCACTGCATCTATAATGGCAGTGTCCATAGCATCATTGTGCCTTGGTACAATAAGCTTTCTTTATGTGAATATAATATGTGAGGGTTTTTTAAAAGAAAGAAAGAAAGAAAGAAAGAAAGAAAGAAAGAAAGAAAGAAATAAATAAATAAATAAATAAATGTCCTGTAGCCAAAATATTCCCAAGAAGATTTTTAGCTGTCTAACAATATGGATGGGGGAAAGGCTCTCCCAAGTCATGAGACAGACTGGAATGGACTCTATATTCTATATACTTAGTAATGTTTTATTATGCGCCTTCAAATTGACTCTGACTTACAGTTATTACCCTAATGTGGGGTTTTCTTGCAAGATTTATTCAGACAAGGTTGGCCATTGTCTTCCTCTAAAACTGAGAAAGTAAGACTAACCCATGGTCATCCATTAGGTTTCCAGGACAGAGTGAGGACTCTGGTGTCTCAGAATCCCAGCCCAGAATTCTGACAGCTACACTATGCTGGGTCTCACACTCAGTAACAGTGTTGTTCCATTATAATTCAGTGAAGACTGGCATTTCAGTTTTTGATAAGAAAAAACATCTTGATTATTCCTTTTCACTGGGCCATTACTTTTCAGTGATGTGGGATAGATCTATACAATTACTAAGTTCTTATGTAAGCTCCAACAGACAATGTCAAGAAGTACTTTGTTATACTTGTTTTGCCTGTTCTGTTTTTGTATATAGGTAAATGACATATTTCAAGCAAGCACGCTTCAAAATCAGTATAAGAACTGTGAAGTTTTCCAGTTTAAGTGAGTTTTTATATATATACATTCATTTCATGTGTTATGACTGTGATTGTGTAAAGCTGAAATCACAGATTGAAATATATTGCAACTATATCAATTGGTGGTGGTGGTGTGTGGCTTCAAATCATTTCCAACTTATGGCGATCCTAAGACAAACCTATTATGAGGTTTCTGAGGCTGAGAGTGTGTCATGTGTCTAAGGTCACCCAGTGAGTTTCCATGGTCAAGCAGGGAATTGAACCCTGATCTCCAGGGTTGTAGTCCAACACTCAGATCACTACACCATGTTGGCTTTCATATCAATGTAGCAATAGCAATAGCATGTGTATTTCTATACCACTTATCAGCTAAGTGCTCTCTAAGCGGTTTACAATGTGTTAGCTAATTGCTCCCAACAAGATGGGTATTCATTTAACTGACCTGCAGGAAGATGGAAGGTTGAGTCAACCTGGAGCCCGGGAGGATCAAACTCACAACCCTGTGGCTGCAGTGCCAGTATTTAACCACTGCACCACCAGGGTTCATCGCATAATAGTGTACTATGTTTCTCTTTATTTCTTAAGGTGAAATTCTATTATGTCTAGGAGGGTGTCTCAAGAACCATAGAACAGATTCCACCAACGGTCAGCTTACAGAAATGGGGTTGATAGCTTGCCACAGGCCATGTGCACCCTTTGTTGTGCTACCAAAAATCTGTGGCAAATTCGGAAATGTGTTGGTGTCACTTGGAGTAGAACAAGGCTATTCCTTAGAGAATTAGGTCCAACTTGAATTATCTCTCCCAGCTTCTCTGGATATCTCAATCTTTGCCTTTCTGGAAATCTTGAAAGTTCGGTGCAAAAAGCTGGTAGATTGGATAATATATTATGGGCCAACCAGAATGATGGGTTCTTATCTTTTATAGTCCACAGACATTCCCTCAACATGGAAAGAAAGATATTCACATGTGGAGGTAGTGGTTGACAATCTGTACTGTAAAATTTATACTATAGAATTATACTGTGGAAATCTAGAGGCCATGTTAGGCCCTGCCAAAATCTTGAAGGATCACCTCTCCAGAAGGCATTTGAGGGCAAAAATGAAAAAATGAATTCCCGGAGACCACAAAAATAGCCATGGAACTGCACACAGACTATGGACCACACTTTACACAGCCTTACCATAGATGAAGTAAAAATGGAGTTATATGGAGAATATAATTCCATTTCTGAAGCAGCTTAATTGACTGCAGGTCTGTTTCCAGACACAATTCAAAGTGCAGGTCTTGACCTATAAAGCCCTATGCAGCTTGGTCCAGAACATCTGAAACCTGTATTTTCCCACATAAGCTACCCAAGTCTTACTATCTTTAGAAGGGCTTTCTCTCCCACTATCTTCCCAGGCTTGATGGGTGAGGACATGGAAGATAGCCTTCTTGGTGGCTGCTCCTTGGCTTTGAAACTCCATCCTGAGGGAGGTTTGACCTCCCCCCCCACTGTATTTTTAGTGGCAAAGATGTTCTTGCTTAAAGAGACCTTCAGACTTCACTGACTAGAATAGAGTGATATGCAATTAAGTATCTTGTTTTTAATATGTAATATGCATTTAAAGTGTTTTAATATTAATGTCTTAAAAGTATTTTAATTGGATATATGGCTTAATGCATTTTAAAACTTTTATGCTCCATATTGTTTCAAATATTCTGTTTTAATTTATATTGGAAGCTGCTTTCAGTACCACTTAGGTGAACAGTGGCATATTAATTAAATAAATAAATAGATAGATACAGAAAATCCTTGTTGGACTTGGATTGTTAAAAAGGAAATCAAAAGAAAACAGACAACATAAACATTTTAATTCACCATTGTAATATAAACTGAAATAGTCTGAATTAATTCATTCTATTTTGCGTATAAAGATACTGCACAGAATGAACAGAGTCCCACATGTATTACATTAATAAAATGTAACTTTGTCTGTCTATGAGGAATTAACTACATACAATATTAACAATATAATTGGAAGTCATTTCATGAGGTGATAGTGGTGGAGGAGGAGGAGAGGGGGATGCTGTTGTTGTACCCGGGGCAGAAAAGATGTGAGTTTTCTATCACACGTATTAGAATTAGTGTTGGGGGAGACAGATTTATGTTGATGAAGATGAAAGTGTTTTCCTTAACTGCATGCCGATAACTGCATTCCCAGTGCATGGTTGAGAATGTTGTGGTTTGCAACTGGACAATAATAGCTTAAATTTCTCTTTCTCAACCTTACAGGTAGGCAAAGACTTAAGCATTCACTTTGTGCATTGAGGGCATTAATCACCTCCTGCCCAAGACCTCTGATGTATCAGTGGTAGTCTATTGGCAGGAATTCTTTGAAATAAGAAAGGTCACTGCTGATTTTTAACCAAGAGAAAACTTTCTTCACTTCAGTAAGCATAATTACAGAGTCATACATCATCCTCTATCGAGATCTTGATACAAGCAGAAAAATCAATTCTGAGAGTTCAGTGGAATCAAGGAAACCAAGCAGAAACTCCCTTCAGTAAACAAACACTGCTGAAAATCCCAAGATTCAAATTAAAAGACAAGATGCAAGCATCTTAGGTCATGATCACTGTAGGGTTGTGCACAGAAGGAAAGACAGGGTTAGAAACTCACTTAGCCTTTTCAGATAGCAGTTTGGTTCAGCTTCAGTCACTTCATAGAAGATCACCTTCACCTCAGGTCCATTAACTATAAAGGGAAAGTCAAGCATAACAGCATCTTATGAGTGTATGATGTCCACCAAATTATAAGTACAGCAGTTTTTACTCTATTCTGTTTAGACCTCTTGCTCTATTGTGTTAGATCATAGTTTATCTCTGGACTTGCAATTGCATATCACGGATACCTTCTACTTGTTTGATTGCTGTTTCCGAAGCCCATGCAGCCTTATCCACAACAGAACAATAGCCAGTTTAACAATGTCTATGAATGTATCAGAAATATTTATGCCTATTTCCCATGGCCTAATTTGTTAAGGAATTTTGTGATCAAACTACAGGATTCCATAGGATATTGAAAGTGGAATAATAGCACTATGACAGTGTAGTGTGGAAATGGCCTATGTTAGGATAGCCAATGACTTTAAAATTAAACAGCAGACTAAATAAAAGGAAACAGATTTGCGCTTTGGTCCTTTGACAGCATCTTGAGTTGCTGGCTCCTTACAGATTTGGTATGAAGCTATCTTTTAAGGTGTGCATCCAGCTATGTTAATTTGTATATTCATAGATATAAACACTACAAATGCAAATAAGCTTCCTGTGACATAATTCTAAAGAAAAGGTTAGCATTGTACCCCTGAAAAATTACCACTATTTAGAGATGGAGTAATTTTTAACAGTATGAGAAACAAAAATTCTGAATTTTATTTTACCTAAGAAGATCCAGTTGGAACCATTTATTTGTAGTATGGAGAGTAGCAAAAAATAGTATTCTTTTGTTTCCTTTTCTTGTTTTTGGCCCCACTTCTTATTTTGTACATGACAATGGCTCAGAGATTTATAATGAGAGAAAGAGAGAGAGCAAGCATGTTTATCAGTCTTTCTGTCTACTTGTCTATTTCTTCAGCATGTTTCCAAGGATGTGAAACCTAAACACTTGATAAAGGGCCTCTGGAGTTGTACATCTTGGAATTGTTTTTAATGAGTTAATACATTTAGTTATTTGAAATCTGTCTCTAACTCACAGTGCTATCTATAGACACTAGGTTTCTATACATTGGCAAGACAGGTTGGAGGCAAGCCTTGAAGATTTATTACTTCTCAATTTCTTCCTTCTGGAGTCCAAAACTGTTCAGAGAGACATAGAAAGACTGCAAAAGAAAGAGAGAATGTGAGACAATATTATTATTTTCTGTTTCAGCTTGGGAAACAGTACATTTTTTAAAACACTGTTAGACTCACTTCATTTTCCAGTGAGATAAGAAGTATACAAGGAGAGCTACCAAACTGAAGTTCCTTTGGAAAAGAGTCTTGTGGCATTTCTTTAATTTAGCACTCCTGCTTTGTTATTTACAGATATACAACAGAAAATAGTAGGAGTAAGGACACTACAAATCAGATAACATGGCTATAAGTTCCTCTTTGTTCAACACCACTCATTTTTAATGAAATATTTGACTGTTTCATTGTTTCGGTTTTATTGTTTGATGTTATTGAACTTTCTGGTTTGTAAGATTTTCATATGTTAAACTGCTTTGTAATTTTTTTTAAATGTAAAAAGCCATACAAAAGTGTCCTACATAAATACGTTGTGTAGTAAACTTCTGCTAAAACATTATTGTTCTTTGTCTCTGACTTGCCAGTTCCTAGCCCTTTTTTCTGTGCCTCTAAGATATGGAAGAGTAGCATCTTTTAGAGGCAAGGAAAAGATTTGCAGTCATCAATTTGTTGTTAAATATCTTACCATCCATTTATCACTTGGTAACAGAGTCATTCACAATAGTCAAGAAAGCTAAGTTCATAACATCCTTCCTCATTGATTAATTCCCCTGCCCCTTTGTGGGGTATAATTCCTATTGCAGAAATGGCAGTATCATTGTTCTGTTCAACCTTTTCTTTGAACAATGGGTGTCCAATGGAGAAATAAAGAATCAACTGGCTTTTGGCGTTAAAGGAAATAAAAGTGACCTTTTGCAGACTTTCAACATTGATGTGAACAGCATAGAAATAACAGGTAATTAGTATTTTAAATTTTTGAAATTAATTGAAATGTACTTTAGCTTAACTACTTTACACATATTTTGGTTAAACAAGGAAAAAACAAAGTAGCTATAGCAGCAAAAGAGTAAATCTGTAACTAAAAACAAGCATCCAGGATGAGTATTAGCTTTTATTAGGACCACTAAAGTATATAAAAAAAATGTATGTAAATGGGATAGGATTTTGAGTTTTCCTGAACACTTCATCAGGCTTCATGGTATATGATGGCATAGGAGGACTGGTTGGGGAGGAAATATCACTTTTTGGACTAGCCATGGTATGTTTTTCTCTCTTTCTCTAGCAGCTAGTTGGATACTGCAAGTTGCATGAAGAGAAAAGGTGTTAAAATATCAGCTCACTGAGATGAACAGTCAATAATTTCTCATGAATCCTATTGACAAGATTGCAGGCTGATACCCAAAGAGTTTTCTTTTCCTTTTTCAAAGCCCACAGACTCCTGCACTGGTCTAGAGCAAAGGGATAGTCCAATGTATTGTCCAATGGGTAGTCACTGTACACTGTCAATGTACTATTCATACAAACAAGACTTTTTGTGTAAAATCAAAGGCTTTCACAGCCAGAATCTATAGGTTGTTGTGGGTTTTCCTGGCTTTGAGGCCATGTTCTATTAGTATTTTCTCCTGACATTTCACTTGCATCTGTTGCTGGAATCTTCACAGGATCTGGTGGCATGGAAGCAATTTGCAAATTGGTCCCTCCCACCTGGGGACTACGCAAGTATATATACTCTGTCTCACTTCCATGCCAGCAGATCCTCTGAAGATGCCAGCCACAGATGCAGGCAAAACAACAGGAGAAAATACTAATAGAACACAGCCTCAAAGCCCGGAAAACCCACAACAACCTAAGACTTTTTATGTTTCATAATCATAGCAATTCCAATTGTAAAGTATTGATCTACAAGCACTGCAAGGATACTATGATAGACCTGTTTGCCAAAGCATTCCCAAAGCCATGTGGAACTGAGTATAGATAATTATTTAATACATAGCATTTATTATTTGACATTTGGTTCTGATATTCTATTTTCACTATTTAAGAGACTGGACTTGATAATTGTTAGGAACTATAAACTTTTGATTGCAAAGCTGGCCCTTATTAAGAAAAAAACTATACACTTTTAGAATCTGGACACAAGCACATTTTAAATCAAGATGATCTGGAAAGTACATTTAGAACCATGAAGAAAGTAATTTTATAAAGCAGTACATTTTTACTTGCTGTGACACTTTGAATAATCATTTCACAGTTAAAATCTCTCAGATAAGAGCTGACTTGGATGCCGGTGTTATAGCAGAGGTTACAAATGGCGTATCCGGCGACTCCGTGAACAGGATTATACTGGATCAGTTTCAGTCAGTGAGTACCGAGGATGTAGACAAGCTCCTTGGAAATATAAGAAAGACAACTTGCCCTCTTGATCCCTGCCCTTCATGGCTGGTCGTCCAGGGAGGAGTTGCAATTAAGACCCATTTAAGATACATTATTAATGCATCCCTCAGGGAGGGCAAATTCCCAGCTTGTTTAAAAGAAGCGATTATACGGCTGCTTCTAAAAAAGCCCTCCCTAGATCCCCTGGATATGAATAATTACAGACCAGTCTCCCATCTCCCATTTTTAAGCAAGGTGATCGAGAGGGCTATTGGTCTTCAGATCCAAGCTGTCTTGGATGAAACAGATTATCTAGATCCATTTCAAACTGGCCTCAGGGCAGGATATGGAGTCGAGACTGCCATGGTCGCCTTAGTGGATGATCTTCACCTAGGTATCGACAGGGGAAGTGTGACCCTGCTGGTACTCTTGGACCTCTCAGCGGCTTTTGATACCATAATGGTATCCTTCTGGAACGCCTGAGAGGGCTGGGGATCGGGGACACTGCACTTAAGTGTTCTGGTCCTATCTCTCAGGTAGATACCAGATGGTGATGCTTGGGGACAGCTACTCCTTGAAAAAGGAGCTTAAATCTGGCATCCCTCAGGGCGCCATCCTGTCCCCAATGCTATTTAACATCTACATGAAACCGCTGGGAGAGATCATCAGGAGGCATGGAGCAAGGTGCTATCAGTATGCTGATGACACCCAGATATATCTCTCCATGCCTCGGATAATAGCATCAACTAAGGGTGGCATCTCGCCTCTGAACGAATGTCTTGAAGCAGTAATGGACTGGATGAGGAAAAACAGACTGAAACTGAATCCAGATAAGACGGGGGTACTTGCTGTTAAGGGCCCTAGCCCAGGTATGGAGATTTGTCAACCAGTTCTAGACGGGGTCACATTTCCCCTGAAAGACTGTGTCCGCAGCTTGGGGGTTCTCCTGGACTCACCACTTCAGATGACAGCTCAAATTGATGCGGCGGTCAGGAGTGCCTGCTATCAGCTTTGGCTGATACGCCAGCTGCGCCCCTTCCTGGAGCTGGAACACCTAAAAACAGTGGTGCATGTGCTGGTAACTTCACGGCTTGACTTCTGCAATGCACTCTACATAGGGCTACCCATGTGCTTAGTCTGGAAACTTCAATTAGTTCAGAATATGGCAGCCAAAGGTTGGTCACCGGTAGACCTAAAACTGACCACATAACACCAATTCTGAAGTCGTTACATTGGCTGCCTATTAGTTTCCGGGCACAGTACAAGGTATTAGTTCTTACCTTTAAAGCCCTTTATGGCTTGGGGCCAGACTATCTGTGGGATCGCCTTCTCCCATATAATCCACCCCGCACATTAAGGTCCTCTGGGAAGAACTTACTGCAGCCAGTCAGAACTAGGTTGGTTGCGGTTACCCCAAGGATCTTTTCTTCTATCGCTCCCAAGCTATGGAATGGCCTGCCGGAGGAGATCCAGCATATTATCAGTCTTGACTGCTTTAGAAAAGCAGTCAAGACTGATCTCTTCCGACAGGCCTTCCAAGACTAGTACTTCCACTGCCTCCCACCAATTGTCCTGCTGTTCTTTTAATAGTTAATTAATAGTTAATTGTTATGTGCTTTAGAGGGTTGGTTTTAGCTGGGTTGGTGGGTAGGAAGGATTGGGTATGTTTTTAATGTCTTTTAATGTATAATGTATTTCATGCTGTTTGCTGCCTCGATCCATGTGGAGAGGCGGGATACAAATAAAATTTTTATTATTATTATTATTATTATTATTATTATTATTATTATTATCTTCTTATGATGTAAAACAACAAGGAATGTACTGTTGCAAGATTATGCTATCTGTGTTTGAAGGGAAATGGAATCACAATGGGTGGTAGGGGAAGAGAAGCTTAATTTTTTTCATATACTTTGTTAAAATGTGTTCACATGTGTTGTGAGAGCCATGTATACATCAGCAGCAAATCAAGAAAGCTACTCGTATGCCAATACATTTTTCACAAAGATTATCCACATTGTAGAATTACAGCACTTGAATTGCACTTTAATCTCGGATTTGTAGTTTTGGGAAGGGCTTGAATTTCTCTAGCCCAATCCTTACACAGCACTAGTAGGGAGTTCATACTACTGATCCTAAAACTCCATAGACTGGAGCAATGCCAGCTAAACTACTATCAAAGTGATAGCATTGTTGTTTGTGCATATAGTGACAGTGTGATATTTTAGAGGCTAAGATACACAGAAGAATATTAGACATATTTTACCACATAGTTAAAGTAAACCTTAAAAGGCACAAACAAGTGATAAAGTTTCATGTTGCATTGCAAATATCCCTATCAGGATACTACATACAGCTTTATGATGGAATGCAATCCCATGTAGGTTTACTCAGAAATAAGTGTCATTAAGCTCAATTAGACTCACTCTCTGGTGAATACTCTTACGCTGTTTCTAAAGCGAGAGGGTCCCTAGAGCATCGCATAAATGGGAGAAGTGGTCTGCATGACGTACTCCCATTTACACGACGCTCAAGGGCCTGACACGGACCACACATGCACCTTTTCATTTTCAGCTTAAAGCTGAAAATGGTGCGCAGTCGCGCAATGTTCCTGGGGCCCATGTGCACTTACTTGGCGTGCGGTGCGTCGGGAGCCGGTACGGTTGTGCTTCCTGCCTCAGCGTTAGCCTGCAATTCCCAGGTTGCGCTGTGGTAGGAAGGGGCAGAGCATTTGTGTGGCGCTCGAGCGACCAGGAAGCTGCTGCAGAACTGAAGCAGCAGGGAAGCCACAGCATTCCTGCTGAGGCTTCTTGCACAAGCGCCTCCCCCCACCTCCGTGAAAAGGTAAGGTGCGAAAAGGCTCTTACAATCAAGGGGATTTAGCAAGGGTTGACTTACCATTCAATCATCAATTCAACAGATGCACTCCAGTTTGCAACTAGAAGCTGCAACTAATGCAACTATTTACATAGATATATTAAATATTTATATATAAAATCACTGAAAATTTCCAATGGTCAAAAATATATATCCATATACTTTCCCACATTGTTGCATAAAGTTTTCTAGAAAAGTTTTCTAGAAAAAGATGGAAACAAAGTGTTCTTAATAATTCTCAATTTCTTCATTTTGCTTTACAGATGAGGAGTCATCTACCACAAGCAGTCCTTTCACGACACCTGGTTAGTAGATATAAATTTGACCAATTAATTATAGTGGAAATCTGGGCAAAATCATTGGTCATTCTCTTGCCCAAGATCATATGTTTTGCACCATTTATGGCAAAAGTTTCCAAAAAGAATGAAAGGAACATCTGCTTTTAAAAAAATGATAATTAGGGTTTTGTTTTGTTTTTTTTTTGTTTTACAGGTTTCAGCACATTTAGTATCAGCAGTCCTTTTTTGTCAACAGGTTAGTGCCTAGAACATGTTATCACTAAATCTATGAAAGCTTTGCCATCAGATTACTTGTTTTGTAGGTTTTCCACCTACAACATTCAGTTAGACTGAGTAAACTAGGACGACAAAGACTGAGTTCAAGCATGATATAATCCTAACATGTCTCCATTTTAGAAACCAGATTCTATGCCAATTGGTGATTTTTTTTTCCATATTTATGTTTTAGTGTCATAATTTTAACAGTCTTTTAATATTATACATTTTGTATTTTTACATGTAGCTCTTTTTGTGTTGTGAAGTACCTTGATCTCTGTTCTAGTGACAACATGAGATACGAATAAGTAAAGAATAAATATTCATTTTTTAAAAAAAATATAATGAGCAAGTATATTTTTGTTATCGTTAGAAAGTAAAGAAATAATAGAATAAAATCTTTTATGATGGACTTGTTTTCTTTCTCCAGTAGGTGGCAATGTGGTTTAGTTTTCTGATGTAGAGTTAAAAAGAAAGAATTGAACTTGGTCTTTTATACACATTGTTAGTCATATCAATAAAACAAAGGTTCTTGAGTTTTTGGTAGACTGTTAGCGAATTTGTCACTGGATTTAATAGTCTCTAAAGTGTCTCAGCAGAATCTCTACTAGTCCAACAACAAGTTCACACAAAAGTATAAGTCAGGCAATGGCAGTGGTAATGGGTGAAGAGGAAATTTCATCACTGCCACTCGCATATACACATCCTGCCATTCTCAGCCAGGTCTCAGTGTCATATTTTCTATAAAAAAATGTAACTCAAAAGTGTCAGGAAGTCTCCATTTCTCCATTTGCAACCCCAAAATGCTTCCAGTATTTTGGGGTTGCAAAGATATTGAAGGTTAGTGGAAGGGCCACAAAGAACATCTACGATCTTTGGGGTGCTTAAAAAAAAAAGAAATTTGTGTGGGTAAGGATTGGCAGAGCAAGTGAAGGACTTGGGCTGCACAGAGTCCATGGGCCACACAGTCTCACCCTTGATATAAGGGGTCCTGGTGCTGCTAAAGATAGGAACCTCTAGGGCTGGAATAGGAAACACACAGGCATCACCATTGCCTATACCAGCTTGGCTTGAAGACAGTTGCAGTCCAAATTAGGGTTATTATTTACTTAAAGAAGTTTAAGCTGCTTTTTAATGACAATTTCCTCACAAGGTAACATATAAAAGGAGCAAGACAAGGCTGAACAATAGAGTAGCCATATCAGACTAATGCAGAAGAAATTTTGGCTCAGTCAAAGGCAGCAGTGAAAAGAAAAGTTTTTATGGCTGACGTGTATAGAATGTGGGCACAGAAGGCCAAGAAACAGATCAGTTGCCTTGGTCTCCTTTTAAGCAAAAATGTGATACGTAGAAGTCACCAGGTGAAGATTTCCATAGGTTAGAGCTAAATAGCTTAACCTACTAATTGTTGCGAGAATAGAACATTAGGGCCATTTCCGCACTAGCCTGTTATAACGCGATGATTCCACTTTCAACATCCTCTGGAATCCTGAGGTTTGCAGTTTCGGGAGGGGCCGGGTGGCCCCTCCTGAAACTGCAAACCCCAG
This sequence comes from Ctenosaura bakeri, assembly GCA_948474755.1. NCBI lineage: Eukaryota > Metazoa > Chordata > Lepidosauria > Squamata > Iguanidae > Ctenosaura > Ctenosaura bakeri. The sequence goes on from CAOLHI010004269.1 coordinate 61,852, forward strand.
GATTCCAGAGGATGTTGAAAGTGGAATCATCGCGTTATAACAGGCTGGTGCAGAAACGGCATACATCTAAGGTTAGCTCAGAGAAGAGAACTGGTCCAGGAGGTGGGAGAAACTGATTGAGTTTGTAAAGGAGAGAGAGGACTATGAGGATGTGAATGACAGAGTTAAAATTATATACCACATAAAGTGAAAAAGAAATTAATTATGATATACTGTTCCAGGATTGATGGGGGAGGGAGGAAGGGATGAAATATAAATGTTGTATGTAATTTGTATATATAATGAATAATTCAAATTACCTATCTAGCTAGCTAGGTAGTAGCTATATAAAATTTACATACACACATACATATACACACATACATACACACCGGCTAATTGTTGTAGACCAAGCAAGGAAGATACCCATGTAGACCACCTTAAGTTCATTGGAGGAAAGGAATGCCAATAAACATGCAAATACACCCCAAACATGCATTAACAACTGTCAGTCTCACCAAGTGATCAAGGTCTGTTCCGCTTGTGATCACTACAGAATGTTGTTTCCAGCCCTCTCCTGTCTTTAAGCTGTGGTGCATCAAAGAATTTTAACAGGGGTCCTGCTTCCAATTGTTGGACTGTAGCTCCCTGGCAGAAGGATGCCAGAAACTTCATCTGGCAGCACCTCAACTGCCAGCAGAACACTTTCATCACTTAGTGTGCTTGCTGGCTGATAAGATATATTTGGGAGATTGAGAGAAGAGATGATTTATAGATACTATAACTGTGATGCAGCATCTTGGCCAATAAGTATAAATAATTTGAATATAGACAGCCTAAACTGCACCCAGTATTGTCTAATTCTAGTGTGCTGGCCAATGATGGATCATTGCTGAACTTGGGCTACTAGAACTTGCTGGAGACAGATGCGCTCTTACAGAGTTTCTGAACTGCTGTATGTAAAAAAGTGGAGGAATAGTGCCAGTAGAAGAAAGACTCATTCTGAATCTGGCCAAGCACAGATCAGAGCTGTTCAATGAGCAACGGTAGCTGGTAGCTTCCATGTCAGTGGAGCAGTGAAATTACTCTGAGTAGTTTTTTTCAGGTGATGAAGGATATATTTCAACTGAACCCTCAAATTAGCTGGTCACCCACTGCACAGGTTGATATGAAAAAATTGCAAGACAGTTCAGAGGTAGAATTGACTGCATTTGGAATAACCTTGCCACCAGAGTTAATTCAGATCCATTAACTGAGGTGTCCAGAGTTGTATATGACAAGTTTCCATTGTTAAGGCTTGAGAAGATAAGCAACATCCAGAGCACACAGAGTAGAGTACTCCTTAGGTTCTGTGTATGAAGATAATAGAGGTATTCATCTGAAGTTTGAGATGGCAAGTATGCTTTCTGTATACTTAATTGCCTTTCTCATTTTTTAAAAAAATGTATTTTAGTAAAGTGTTTATCTCCTGATGGACTTTGTGCTGATGGTGTGAGCTGCATAGAACAGGAATTATTTTGTGACGGAACACCCAACTGTCCAGATGGTTCTGATGAAAATGAAAAAACATGTGGTAAGAATTTGAGCTTTAGCAATTAGCCTTTGACCTCCACTTAATTTCTCAACATCATGAACTACATTTTTCAAAAAATCAATTGGAAGCAATATACTTATGTCGGGAAATACATTGAAAATAGTGTAACTTCAGTTTCATTCAGACTTTTTTCCTATAAAGATAATATTATGGTATTGGTTAGGGCATTGGTATCATACAAATATATAGTGATCAGAAATAAACTTTTTATACTATCTGAGTGGCATGCAGATAGAGAGGGCATCAAATGGCCACAAAATCTAGCCTGGACTGCTGGTATTATACAATGACCTCTCATGTGCATAAAAGCTGTCTTTGGCCATTTCCACACGGGGCGAGGGAATGACCCCACGCCGCTACTTACCGGATCTTCTGGCTCCCCGGTCTGGTCCAGACTGCTCCGGAGCAGTGTGTGCTCGTCGCTGTGCACTGCTCCGGCATCGAAAATGGCGGCTTCCGGTTGGTTGAGGGTCTTCCCAAGCTGGAATGACATCAGCTTGGGAAGGCAGTTTAACTCTTTCTCTGCAGAAATTTAAAATTATGAAAAGTATTATACCACAATTTCTCCAGGGTAAAAATACTTTAAGTCATTCACTAAGAAAACAATTTTGAACTCATAGAGTTTATGTTCCAGTGTGTTGAAAACAGAGACCAGCCTCAAGGGTAGGAGCATTATAAAGAAACTAAACCAAGATGCAATGTAAATAAAAGGCTTTGTTTTCTTTTGTTTTTGTTTTTTGGTTTTGCTTTGCTTTATGAGATTCTCTGAAAGTTGCAAATGGATAGAACTGAAAAATTAAGCTTAAGTACATAATCTTGAGCCATTGTGTTGTAGTGCTTTAAGTGTTGGACTACAACTCTGGAAACCAGAGTTTGAATCCCCACTTAGTTGTGGAAACCCACTGAGTGACTTTGGGCAAGTCATAATCTTTCAACCTCAGAGGAAGCAAAGGCAAACCCCCTCTAAAGAAATCTTGCCAAGAAAATCCCACAATAAATTGGTCTTACAATCACTGTAAATCAGGAACTACTTGAAGGTACACAGCAACAACATAACCATGGTATGCTTAGCATAAATAACACCCCATGACAGCTCCATGTCTTTGCTAGTTAAACTTGCCTAATAATCCCACCGTTAGAAATCTTGATACTAGGCCATTGGTATACAGTGGACCCTTGGTCTCCTCTGGGTTTCGGTTCCAGGATCCTCTCCCTTCGCCTTTGGTAACCAAAATCCGTGGATGTTCAAGTTCCATTATATACAATGGTGTAGTAAAATGGTGTGCCTCATATAAAATGGAGAGCAACTCAAATGAGTGCTGGAGACAGCCTGAGGATCTGTGAAATGGTGGAAGGCGATAGCAGAGTATGCCTACACATCAGCATAATCCCAGCAACTGGAAAAACCTGTTTTTTTCAACTATTTTTGAGCTGGTTGGTTGAATATGTGGATGCAGAACCCATGGATAAGGAGGGCTGACTGTAAGAGGTTTTGATTTCCCTCTCTTAGTTGTCACCCTTAATTACACAGAGCAATACATATAGCCAAAGTGTATTATTTCATTCTTTACAATGATACCCTGAGACTTGCTCTGTATAAAGTCTGAGAATATGGGTATCTAGTGGTGGTATAACATGCTGGCATTTGTTCTTAAATAATACAGTTGGAAATAAAATGTTCTGCCAGGTATTTTACTACCTTTAGCAGAGTTAGTAGAAATTTCATCAAAAATCCAAGCCATTTGGCATGTTAGAATACATACAAAACTTTCTAGTTCTGAGATTATTTTTATTTATTACCCTTCCCTAAAATGACAATACTTTTTTTCATCATAGGAAAAATAGTGTGGGACCCTTTCTGTAAATTTTTACAGTAGGATTTGTAGTCATTTTATAAATACTCTTGGCCACAAAATATCCTATTTCCTTTCTAAAAAATTGTGCCCTGTGCCATCCGCTCCACATTATATATCCCTTTGGAGCATATGAGTTTAGCATATGTCTGAGGTATAAAAACATAGCACAGGAAGAGTGTAATTCTAAGAGTTTCTTCCTGGTGCTGTCAGAGTTCAGTGAAATCAATTAACTTCTCAGCTGAAATGGAGACAACAGGTGATGCAGCAAACCTTCACTTCCTAGTTTTAATGATGAAGATAAAATCACCATGAAATGGAGTGATCCTACCATCACCCCATGCCTTAATTCAGCCATAGAAAGTGAAAATTACATCCTATACAGAAAAGCAACTGGAGGATGGGAAACAGACATCTAGAAAATATAACGTTCTGAAGGATACAACTGTAATTTATTTAAAATAAATTCTGGAGTATGTAACTATTAGCCACATGAAATAGTAAGCTTTTGAGGTTTAAATTAAAATTGTCCTATTATATTATGTTATGTCTTGTTATGTTATTTACATTCTGATTTTTCCCCAAGGTGGTATACAGTATAAGGTAGCCATATTCTCTTTGTGATGAAAATATTTTGTCCGTAACTACCTTTTATTAAGATTTTTTTTCAAGGCACAATTCCAAAGATGGCCAAAGGGTAGGTATAGCTGACATTGTGCTGCATACAAGCTAATCCAACCTAAGGATGTAATTTGTTTAGGGACTACTTTGCCATGGAGTAATGTTGTGTCCACTGTAGCTAGAGAAGGTTTGAATGAAGGAATGGACTTGGCCATTAACCCAAGCCATACCTTGTCTGCTTCTTTTGTGTGTGTGTGTGTTCTACTGACAAATATTAGCCAGTAGAACAGTTCTACTAGCAGATTGCTCTGCTGAAAATCTTGCCAGAAGAATGACATTTCTTCTGGCAGAATATGTCAATACCTAATTCTAAACCCTTAAAACTGATGCTTTTTTAAAGATAGGTTCACACTGTTGATGGTGCTCAGTGGAGACTCACAAAAATCCTTGAGACTTAAGTGTGAGTGTAATTCCTCACTAATTTTGTTCTCAAAATTCTATTTCTGTTACAAGAAAATCTCCAAAAATTGCACAGTTCTTGATAATCATTTACTATTTGGAACTTCTTTTGTGCAGAATAAGTACCAAACTTTAAACAATTTTCAATACAATGGTCTAAGCAACTAAAATAATGCACAATGACAAGAATTTACAGTGGGTAGACATAGGCATAAGTTCCATGTTACTTGTATAAGCTAGACCTCTTTCTACATGAAGATAATTTTAAGACTGCTTTTCTATACCTAATAACTGGAAGTAAGCCCTGTTGAACTCAATGGTACATACTCCTGAGAATGCTGTAGCATTGTACTGATAGGCCACTTCTCAATATCATGTCTAGCTATAAAGGCAAAAGAGACCCATAGATGTTTCCAGAAAAGAAGTTCAAAGGTGGGATTGGAAATTACCATGTTGGCACAATGGTTACAGTTGATCTGTGAGATAATCTATCTTGCCATCTTCTGTTATTCATGCTATAGAACATCAGTTTAAATGTCACATAGCAGAAAAAGAATGTGACTACTCTCAGACAGTAAAAATCAGATTGCTAATACTGAATCTATTTTGTTTGCTAATAGAAGAATTTGTCTGTAAACTATTACTTGCTTTCTCTCCAGCATGTAACTGAAACAAAATACTTTGAAAACAGAGTGTTTTGATCAAATGTTGGAATGTTCTCTTCTTTTACTTGGAATTCATTGAAAAGATAATGATTATTTGTTTACAGCTACTTCTTGTGATGGAAAATTTATTCTGACTGGCTCCTCTGGGTCTTTCCACTCTATTCATTATCCTGAGCCCTATATTTCAAACCTCATTTGCCGATGGATTATACAGTAAGTCACTTCCTATATAACTTACTGTGGTAACTGGACTCTGCAGTTAAACTCCAATGACATTTTTTTAGGTATGAAAATCTCAGGAATTTTGCTTATACAGTCCAGTAAATGTGCAACATAATATGAACTACAAATGCACTTCCGTGCTTTCCAAATTGGCTAGTAGCCCCTAGGGTTTGAGACACAACAGAGCCATCATATGGACACCAATTTAAATTTACCATGCTGTCTTTGTATATAGAAATCTGTTCAAACTGAGTTGTAGCCTCCCTGCCATAGACTTATGTAGTGGAAATGAGGAAATAATCTGATCAGAATGGCAAATGTGCACACTTAAAGAGATTGACAAAGACTTTCACTAAATACAAAATTCACAAAGATCAGAATTAGCATATAATTTTTCACGTCAGCTACTAAAATTCAGGAGTAGCAAAGGAGATCTCCTTCAGCTGTTTCTAGAAACGGTGGTGATTTTGGATGAGTGTACATGAGTGTGTGGATATTTCTGGAAACATTCAACCAATTATTCACAATCTGGCACTTCCTGTCCTGGTGTGATCTCATAAACATGTTGAACACCTGTGTATGCTCTTGTCATCTTCTCATGGAAGAGATATCAACAGAGATATAGCATGTCAGAAATAAATGGGCAGCATGTCTAAGATTAGCTGCTGGGCTTTTTTTTGTATCTTTCCAATTTATACCACCCTGTTCTTATGAAGACCTTTTTTTAATATCCTCATTCAATTAATGTTTTTTTTCTTCCCTGAACAAAGATCTAATATCATCATTCTTTTGAATAAATGTAGGAAAATAATTTGGTTGTAGTCAAATTATCTCATCACATTAAATTAACCTTCCTGAGTCACTTTACCAAGCATTTTGCTTGAGTTCTTTTCTTGTCAGATATAATTTTCCATGGTTCTTCTAGCTACACAAATGCTAACAAAAGAATAAATAGAAAGGATTACAGGTCACATTTTAAAAAATGTATTCTATTGCACTTCAATTGACTCTGGCAAGCACACTGAAATGGTTGTGGTGTAATATATATTTTGATTTGGTTTGGGAATTGCAACCAAAAAAGAGAATAAGTTACTACTTTGAAAAAACTGTTGTTTTGAAAACCATGTTTTCTTTCTGTAGTCTCGATTTTCATGTTTAGGACTCAATAATGGAAAGAAAAAAATCTTTCTTATTTGGTGCTACTTTTTATTAGATCCTTACTGCAATATTAAGACTCATGGAAGTATCAATTTCTAATGCTACATAATTTTATTTATGTTTGATAGCCAAGACTTTTATCTTCCAAAATTTTCTGATTGTGTACATCTGGGATAAAGTAATCTATATTAAAAATTTAAACAAAATATGACAAATCTCTAGCCATTCTGAATTCAGGGTCACTTCATTTTCATAGTTAGTGGATGTATTCCAGTTTCTGTAACCATAAAGTCTATGTTATCTTTTCAAAACTTTGTAATGAGTGGTGTATATATTCTTGGTGGTAAGTGCAAAAAAATTGTTATATGCTTGCAGTATTCAATTAAATTTTGCATGTGTAAGGTGTCTATGATGTTTATGAATCCTAAGTTCCCAGTGGACAAAATATAATGTAAAACATGGTTCCAACTGGTGGTACCATCATTAGGCCAGGATTTTTGGGCAAATGTCCATGGCTTCTTTGAGCAGAATGGAGGATCTTGAGACATAGCAGGGTTAGCTTACTAATGTTTCTGAAGTGAAGTAATACATGGGTTTCTGAATAGTGTAGGCAGAGTGTACAATTACCTACGTGAACCACTGGATCCATCCGATAAACAATTATTGCTTTTGAATTGCTAGATTAGAGTGTTTTCAACTAAGGTTCAATGTTAAATAATACAGTTACTCATAGCTAAAAGGAAGTTAGGTTGCAATGCTGTGGTTAAAAAGGATTTAGGTTGCAATTCTCTCATTGAATTTATTGGATTTGCGTCAAAGTGATCATGCTGTACCATAGACCAGTTAGCTTCATATGTTTTTTTGAGGTAAGTGTTTCTGGATGTCTGGGAGACATCTGCATTAGTCTGCACCAAAAAAAAAATGTTGCACAGCTGGCTCACCAACCAATCCTAGTCATAGCTGCTACCTTTCCTTCCACAATCAGTGGTGGGTCCAAGAGTACACTCAGACTGTGGGCCTCATTTTTTTAGAGTGAGTACAACCCCATCCAGAAAAAGGTGTAATATCAAACCTAGGTAAACTTTCCTGTTGACTGACAGAACTCCTGTCTTGTTTGGACTGAGTTTCAGTTTATTCACTCACATCCTATTCTTCACTGCTTCCAGAGATTCAGGATTTACATAGCCTCCTTGGCATAAGTTGTAAAAGAAAGCTTGATATTATCCACATATATCCATGACACCCACCTCCAAAATTCCAGATGACCTCCCAGTAGCTTCATTCAGCTGTTGAAAAACTTTGGTGAAAGTATAGAACATTATGGGACCCATAAGCTAATAACCAGGAGGTTGTACAACAGTTTCACAGTACCACATTCTGAGAAATCTCAGCCAAAATAGGCCAAAACCATTCCGAGTCCCAAGATCCAAATCAGTCAAATAGCCATGAAAGATACCACTATCAATCGTACCAAATGCCAATGACGGGTCCAACAGAGCCAGCAGAGACATACATCCCTTGTCCATTTCCCAGCATAACTTATCCATTTAGGTGACCAAGACTATTTCTGTCCACAGCTGGGCCCAAACCCATACTGGAATGGATTCAGATAATCTGTTTAATCAAAGAAAGGCTGGAGTAGTACTGCCATCACTCACCACATTGAAAGGAGGTTCATAGGAAATTGAGGGGAAACATACATCATAATCTCACAGACCTACTCATGTTAATTTTCCCACACCATAGCCTACCTCTCTCAGCAATGTCCCCAAAGACTGGGAACCGGTGGCAGGGGACGGGATGGGGAATAGTAGAGAGGAGAGTGTGCAGGAAAGTCAGATTGAGTCCATCTCCTCTGGCAGGTGATATTTGGACTCAACCCATTGTGCATGTAGAACTGAGAACTGTCCTCATATTTCTCTGTATCATGTCCATTATAATTGATATATTACTAAATGAGATAACATGTTTTCCCTTTTTTTTAGTGTAAATCCAGAACTATCCATTAAACTAAACTTCAGTACTTTTGAAACACAAGATTATGCAGATACTCTAAGTATTTATGAAGGTGTAGGTCCTACAAAGATTTTAAGAGGTAAAGTATATTTACTGCTATTTTAAGAAAAAAGACTATGTATTTTATTTTAAATCTACTAAATACATTTATACAAATTATTCTACCAGCAACCTTTTGTACAGTGTTATATACTATCATGTATTATCTGCAGTAACTCTTCACTCAGATAGACAGACAGACAGGCAGAAAAGATCTTGAGGTGGCTGAGAGATTCTGCTTGAGAACAGTTCTGATTCAACTTAAGAGAAAAAACAGTTCTTTGTATGTATTTGTACTATTCTCAACACTCTCCAATGTTTATTCACTACATTGCTGCAAATATTTTATGAAATTCTATTGGCTTGCATTTGATCATACATTGACAATTTGCTGCATTCCCACCTTCCACCCCCATACCCCATATTATAAGATCTCTGAACACCATAGAAAACCTATTTGAATTCCTTAAGGCAATTTAAAACAGTAAAAGCAACCTAAACAGTCTAAAACATATACAATCATTTAAAATAATTCAGACTATTTTGATTTTTGCAAGGGCTGATAGAAAAAAATTCTAACATTTTCTCATATGTATAGCTTTTTTCTGTGGATGAAAACAGAGAACCATTTACTGCAGAAGTTTTACTTCAAAGCATTCCAGAATATTCCCCTAACCATCTAGAAAGCCAGTCATGTGTATATTGTTGCTTTGGTCACTCAGAATCCAACCATTCCCAAATTTTCACAGCTATGAGGAAGCAATGAGAATAATCATTATGGGCTCTGAATGTCAAAGTGTTATTGTTTTGTTTGTTGAGAAACTAGATCAACATAGGAGTTAAAATCTTCTGCCTCTTTTAAAGTGAAATTCTGAAAGAAATTGTATCATTTGGAACATGAGTGTTGGGCTACGGACCATGGAAACTAGGGTTGGATTCCTGGCTTGGCCATGGAAACCTACTGGGTAATATTGCATGCATCACACACTCTCAGCTGCAGAAAAACCCATGATAGGTTTGCCTAAGGGTAGCCATAAGTTGGAAATGATTTGAATGCATACCACCACCACCCCGCAAAAAAACCCTACAACAATCATTTGGAACACTTCTGAGGGCTCTATATCCTATCTATCAGAGAGAGGGAGGGAGGGAGGGAGAGAGTTTAAGTGGCAACAAGGCTAGCTTAAGATACCTTGTTGCCTGACAAAAAGGACAAAATTCTACCCAAGACTATTCCATATGCATAAGCCATGTGAACTGACAGTTGACTCTTATTTCAGCACTGGCAACTGAATAATGTCTCCCAGCATATACAAGTGCATCAAGCTTGTTTAGAAGATGCAAGCCAGGTTATGTGCCTTTGCAAAAGAAAGAAATGGATGGAAGGTGGCTTCATTTGGTTTTAAACCATTTGTTCCATTAGCTAGGTTTAAAAAAAAAAAAAAGAACGTTATATGATAAATTAAATCAGTAGCATAAACATTGTGTGCATGTCTATATACATGTATGTATTTAGAGTATTAATACCCCAACCTTCAGCCAAAAAGGCTCCCAGAGCAGCTTAAAAATTGTTGATTTGACAGTTCCCTTCCCTCAGGCTTACAGTATAAATAAGACAGGGCACATAAGGAAAAGGGAATGGCAGTAAAAGACATGATTAAGTCCAGTAGATACCTTATATTCTTTCATCTGCTGCTAGGGCGATGGCATGGTGAAGTTGTGTCTGCCTCATCTTCTCTGCCTCTCAGGCCACAGCAGTGGCTGTTGGAGTAGAAGGGTGGGCCTTTCATCCATAGCTGGGCCTAAGTAGGATGGAGCTATGTCTGCCTATTCTTCTCTGTTCATATTCTTCTTGTAGACATAGGTCATTTCCGCACTACACTCTTATAGCACAATTATTCCACTTTCAACATCTGATGGGCCTCTCCCTAAACTGCAAACCCCAGGATTCCATGGGATGTTGAAAGTAGAATAATCACACTATAAGAGTATAGTGCAGAAATGGCCATAGATTTGTCTTCATTTTTAGCATTGATTCCTGATATTATCCTTTTATGATATTGTTATTTCTCTTTCTTAGTTGTCCTGTGGGGCTCTAATCCTGGTACAACTTACATATTTTCTAATAAAGCTACTGTAGAATTTGCTACAGATTATTCTGAAAACTACAATGGCTTTAATGCAATGTACACTGCATTTAATTCCAGTGAATTAACCAGTAAGTATCCTTTGTACTCTCTTTTTAATTACTATAGGATTTGCATAGACTGTGAGAGGATGTTGACTGCAACACCCAAATTATGCAAATCATTTAAAGCTGGATTTTTGATTACCTGCACTATTGATTTGAATGGAATCTGGTTTCTTGTAGAACTTGGGAAAGTTACTCTTTTGGACTACATCTCCCAGAATTCCTCAAGCTACCTGGGGTATTCTGTGAGATCAGAGATATGATTTAAAAAAAATAAAACTTTCCATGCTTTGTTTCTTTGTATACATTGAAAGATTTCACCCCCAACATTTATTTTGAAGTTTTATCATTTCTGTAGAATTTAAGCAAAAGTGCTTTTTGAAGTGGAGAAGCTTCCCAGATATCAGAATGTGAGGGAGATGCCCACATCTAATTTATTATTGTTTGATTCATTACATTCTAATCTCCCTTCCAACACCAAAAGATCCCAGGATGGTGTACAAACAAATAAAAAAACAAGAATTTTAAAACATTTGAACAATCAACACAATTTAAAACAAACTAGAACAATTGCAGCCTAGTAAGTCTATGATCCTTAGGCCCCAAATGTTTTGGTGAAAAGCCTAAGTGAGAAGGAGGTGAATGAAAAAAAAAATTATTTGCACCACAGCAGAGAAGACCACAATAGAGTGGACCATCTGCTATGTCTTAGGCCCTTTCCGCAACTCACCTTTTTGTGGAGCCGGGGTGCGAGGATCGCACGAGCAGTCTCTAGCAAGAGGCTCTCACGTCCCAGTTCCTTTAGCTCCGCAGCTGCTGCCTGCTCGTGCGAGAGCCCCTCCTCTTCCTTCTGCAGTTTTCCCAGGCTGCACTGGGGCAGGAAGCATGAGCGCCGCGGCTCCAGAGCTCCACACACAAGTGCACATGGGGCCCCGGAGCGATGTGCGATCACGCACCATTTTCGGCTCACAGCCGAAAATGAAATAGTGCACAGTCAGTGTCTGTGATTGTGGAGCGTCATGTGGGCCACTCCTTGAAGTTGTGTGACACTCCAGGGGCCCTTTCGCATGGCAAATGCTGTACGAAAAAGGCCTTAGTGTGCTATACTGCTCACACTAATGATACACAGAAGAAGTCCTCTCCAGCAGCTCTCAATGGGCAGGCATATATTTGTATAGGGAAAGATGTTCCTTCCTATACGAAACTAAGATAAAATTTCTGATTGAGCCATACCCACCATTGACTTCCCAAGCAGCACTTGATCTGGAGAACATTTCCACACATTGGTATAAGATGCAACTCTCCTTTCCCCTTCATTCTAGTGCTGTTGGGTTGCAAATTTCAGGACAGTGTGCCAAGTGAAGGAAGCACTGGCAAATTTCACTGGTTTTTGTAATCTCTGTGTTATAGGGAAGAGAGCTGCCTGTAAAATGACAGGACTGTAGCTGGGGAGAATAAAATGAGGGGCATGTTCTCCTCCACATAAGAATTCTGTCCACCCACCATGAAACTTTCCTTCAGTTTCCATATTCTAGCATTGCAGTGAGTTGAAACATGAGTTGAATACTGAGAAATACAGTTCAGTCATCCAAAGAAAAGGGACAGGCAAAGTTACCAAGGGAGTGTGAACACAGCAAATAGAAGAGCCTAAGTTATAGACTCACTCTGCAATACAAGAAACACATAGTGCTTTGGTGCAGCTGGAACTTAGGCCCTTTCTGTAGTAGCCTCCCATCGCAACAAGGGGACAGGAGAGGAGTGGAACCCCAATGATATTTCTGCATGATATCATTGTGGTCCCACTTCTCTCCCATCTCCAGGTGGCATGATTGCAGATTAAATCATTGGTGGGTTTTCCCTGTCAATTATCATGTCACCATCCTGCACTTATCTGTTCTGAAAAGGGGCAGGAAGTGCAATGGTGGCACTTCCTGCCCCAGCACAACCTGGGAATGTACCTAGATGTGCTGAGGAAGGAATTGATAAGTCTGTTGCACTCCCTTCTGCCAGAAGTCAGTCTGGAGCAGAGGGGAGCACTCCCATTGTGCTCCCTTCCTAGCAGAGCTGCTGCCAGGATCACCACCAGAGGACCACACAAGAAGGTAGGATGGGAAAGGGCCTAGGATCAAAAGACATATTCAGCCAGCCCCAGTGGCATTATAATGCAGGCAAGAGATGTACATGGTACCAATTTACATCTCATGCCCATTGAAGGCTCTTTGTCTACCAAAGATATGTTGGTTGGTTTGTTAGGAAAGGGAGAAAGCCAATAATCCTGTGAAGAAATGGTTACAGGAAACATGCATGCATTATGAGTCTTACAACCAGAAAAGCATACTTTTTTCAAGAACCACATAAATTAACTTCTGTATGAGATGTTTTTATGGGGTGAGGAATACTTTCAGTAAAATGGCTTTGTTTGTGATACAAAAAGGAGTGATAATCAATGGATATATTGTAGAATTCCATCTTTCATAGAGTGACATTATTTTTACTTAAATTTCATTTCAAGATAGTCAGAAAATTAACTGTACTTTTGAAGATGGCTTTTGTTACTGGATTCAAGATTTAGCTGATGATGATGAATGGGCAAGAATGTATGGCCCCACCTTTCCTGCTACATCTGGTCCTGACTTTGATCATACATTTGGCAATATTTCAGGTAAGGATTAAGAGCTGGACAAAATAACATTCTGTATTGAATGGTACTGTAATTTTGATCAAGGTGTTTTTATAGCAGAACAGTAATGTTTGGCAAAAGAAAATAATGTGTACTAAAAATATAGGGCTTGAGCTTATTTGTCCTGGTGCTTACAGAGAGAGGAAGGAATTGGCATGTCTGTTGTGCTCCCTTCTGCCGGAAGTCAGTCTGGAGCAGAGAGCACTGTAAGAGAGGAATGTAAGAGAGGAGTGGGACCACAACGACATCAGCCTCTCATCTGTCGCTGTTGTAGTGTCATATATGAATTTCAGTTCTCCATAACAAACTATGCTTACTGACATTATTTATATTTTCCTTTAATTTTTTTTAATATATTCATTTTTACACAAAGATATGCCATTGTTTTAATAACAAAAGAAGCACTAAAAAAAATCCACTTCTGCTGTTTCCTCATGCACACCAATTCCATTACTTTGTTTGCTTTCAAATTTGCTGTCATATGTTGGCAAACACACATACTGATCTAGTTGAAGTAACTCATATCTTAATTTTCTCCACTGAACTTAAGTATAGCAATGTTTGCATTCATTTGGCTTGACTTGTCTTTCTCTCTCTTCCATCCCTTCCTTTCTTACTTGTGAATACCTGTATTTTGAAACTCAGTTCACACTGACTTTGATCCATGAGTTAACAGCTTGCGCATCAATTCATGACCATCCCAAGTAATCTGTGAAAGTATGAGGAAGTTCCTTTTTTTGACTGAAAATGTCCAGAATCCCTGAAATAGTCTGAGAGTTAGAGTCCAAAAAGGAACTTTTCCAAACACTGTTGTGGTCAGTTTTCTAGGAAAGTTAGCAGTGCTACCTTCCATCAGCACAACAAATGTGGGGGAAGTAATCATTAATTTTTTCTTGCCAAATGAGTATTTTGCTCCTCTAAACATCCATTTTATTACAGATACAGTTGTGTATACTGCTGTGCACATAGATTTTCTTCCTACTCCCTATATTAGGCTTCCTTCTTTGTTGTGTGTTTAGTAGAGTTGGGAATTTTGCAACCTTCCAGATGCCCCAGCAGCCCTACCATAAGTGACGGTGAGAAATGCTGGGAGTTGAAGCCAAATGGCAACCAGAAAGTGACATGATTTCCACACTAGTTTATAATGGTGAGAATTATTTGACAGTGGGACAACATACATCTGAAAGTTGTGTACTCTTCTTCATCAGAAATTTTAAAACAGAGATTAGATGGTTACGTTTCAGGAGTTCTTTAGCAATGGATTCCTGCATGCCAGGTGGTTGGACTGGATGGTTCTTCGTATGCTTTCCAGTTCTATGAATAGCAAAAATGAGATAGTTAATTTAAGATAAGGAGATACACCAATTGTGGATCAGTGAGTTATGAATTAATACTTCTACTAATATTATTGTTGCTGTTTTTGTTGTTGTTGTTGTTGCAGGTTATTATATTTCCACACCTGTGCTACCTGGAGGCGTACCAGTGAGAGTCCGGCTTTTCAGCTTACCATTAATCCCTAGTTTAGATGGATTCTGCCTAAGTTTCTGGTATAGTATCATATCATTTTTTTGGAAAAATGTCATTTTCCAGATTGATGGTTTATGTTGCGACTCTGTGTAAGAACAATTGATTTGTGACAAGATTCTGAAGACAGAAGAACAGAAAGATCACTTTAATAATAAGAGCTAGCTAAATTCTGCAAGTGTCGTTCTTTATGTGCTTTGCTCATCCCAACTTCTATTTTATTACATATTAGCATATATACGCGGCACACTTCAAGGTTTTTACATATATAAAAAGCTTTTCAGTAAAAAAAAAAAACCCTTAGGACAGAAACCCAAAACACCACAAAGAGGACTGAACACGTTGATGGAATTATGTCCATCTGGAGGAG
The DNA here is from genome assembly GCA_948474755.1 of Ctenosaura bakeri. NCBI lineage: Eukaryota > Metazoa > Chordata > Lepidosauria > Squamata > Iguanidae > Ctenosaura > Ctenosaura bakeri. Next base: position 77,223 of record CAOLHI010004269.1, read on the forward strand.
GGAATATAAGAAACTAAAGGAGGGTAGAATAGAACACTGTATCCTGAAAGAGAGAGTGGCTAGATGCCTTAACTTTGGGCCCTTTCACACTGCACAGTTATAGCATTATGATTCCACTTTAGCCACCATGGTTCCATCCTATGAAATCCTGCAATCTGTAGTTCAGGGACAGGTATTTAAAAGTCTTGGTCAGAGAACTACAGTCATGGGCCCTTTCCTGTAATAGCATTATAATTCAACTCTAACTGCCATGATTGCATCCTATGGAATCCTAGGGTTTGCAATTTGGTAATACAAATCCAAAATTATATGAATTCAGCCATTTCAGTTATAGTGGATTCATAATGCTATAACTGTTTAGCATAAAAAAGACTCTGGGCAGTGTGCTGTAATCACACAGTATTACAGCGCCCCTTGAGCACGGGCATTTTGTTGTTGCAGCAAGCCTTTTCCTTTTAATGCTATCTGAAATACAATGACTAAATAAAGTTTACTATATTTATATGAACATTTTCCCCCTTAGAATTGCATACCAATATGACCACAATCCAAAGCTCTGAAGTGCATATGAAGTGTATATGGGAATACCAATTGGAGACTAAGAAGCAAATAGCACATGTCTCTGCAGCTAGATAGTTATGATGAAATCTCAGCTGCCATTCCTCTGTTCCAAAGCAGCCTCAGGAAGTGGGATTTACTTCTTAGTAAACATGCACAAAATGTTTATAGGTCATCTGGCTTTCAGTTTAACGAGATAGAATAAATAATTACCTCTTGTTTTCCATTTAGGTATCATATGTATGGTGTTAATGTGTATCGCCTGGCTGTTAAAATTATATATTATAATGACAGTGAAAATACAGTTTTCCAAAAGGAAGGAAATTATGGAAACAGCTGGAACTATGGACAAATAACATTAAATGAAACATCTACATTTAAAGTAAGTCACCTTCAGTAGTTTTCAGTGTTACTCTTGTTACTTCAGTTTTTTAACTTTTCTGGTCTTATATCTCTTTAATCACCTCTCCAAAAGAATAATATATTTTAGTGTCTATTAAGGTTTATCAAAAGTGATTACAGAACAGAAGACTATGTTTTACTGGGAGATTATACCATTTTGGAAGTTAAAATTATTATGATATTATTGGAACACAGAAATTTCTCATTGTCTTTGGCCAGTCTGTTTCATCATCAGTAAAAAACAAACAAACAAACCACTCAGAGTGATTAAATATATGCACAGTTGAAATTAATTTGAAATACCATAGCTATGATAAACACCCTCATCTTCTCAGATCTACCACTGGGACTTTCAGATTACAAAATGACAGTTCTGGCACTTGGTTGTCCATTTCCATTATTGATTTTGGCTTCCAGAAATAACATGCCTAATTCTAGCTAATAAATTATTCACCAGACATGTCGAACAAATCTTCAAAATTTTCTGGAAGAGAATGGTTCCTTCAAGCTTTCTTATACCGGAAAAAAAAGTGGATTGGGTCCATATGTTTTATAGAATGCATATGTCATTTTACAATTGTTATGGTAAAATAAAAGGCCCACTAAATGTGTACTATGAATGTGAGTTAGGGGAAGGAGACTTCTTTGTAAAGCTAATAAAAGGAATCACATATATGGCTTTTATATTAACATCTACCAAAATAATTTTTAGAAAGAGTCCTAGTTCTACAGATTTGTAAGTACCTCCTATGAACTAGCGATGGGAGGAATATTTGAAAATATTTTTTTAAAAATGGTTAAAAAACATATTTTTCAAGTGTTGAGAAACCACTGAAAACAATCTTCTCCATACCAGATTTATTCTGTACAAAGTTTGCATATGGTTGTTTCTCTTGGAAAACAATGTTTTCAGCCCGGAAAACAATGTTTTCAGCCCGGAAAACATTTTCAGGGCACAAAATAATAATTCTACTTAGAATTATTTTCTGTGCATAACAGCTGTTTTCTGCACAGAAAATGCTGCAATTGGGGACTTAACGTGTGTCAACTTTGCATGCAAATGATTTGCATAGAAAACAGGTTTTGATGCACAGGAAACAGCTTTTTTCTATAAAGCAATTTTATTTTCTGTACAGAATATTCTGTTTCCTGTGCCAAAAATACTGTTTTGTGTGCAAAACTGCCACATGCCAGTTTTGTGCAGAATAAGTCTCAAATTGTGAATAGGCTTCAAAAACTGCATGATTTCAAACACTTTCTTGTGGCAGGAAGAAAACTGCTAAAATTAATTGTTGCTTCTTTCAAGAAGAAACTTACTGAAGAATTATGTCTCTACTCTGCACACATCTCCATTTATTGCAATGCAACTTACTGTAATGAGTTAGAAAACTATTGAGTCAATAATTAATCCTCCAATAATTATATCCTTTTGTTTCCATGAATTCCACATTGCTGTATATTTTACAATGGAGTCTTATGTGAATTAAGTCAATAAGTAGTAAATAAGCAGTTGGGTGCTGAGGAGGTGTAAAAAAAAATCCTAATTAAAATTAATGATGTGATAAGCATTAATCTGCCCAATTTTGCTAAGCACATATGTTGCAGAAGTTTTCACATAATACATCCAATGACAGCACATGCAATGTACAGCAAGGCAAGGCTCAATCTGTTTTCCTGCATTCAGCAGACTGAGTGAACAGATTATGCACGTCTAGCAATGTACACAAATAAGGGAACCTTGATTTTTGGAGGGCTTTGGAATGAACTACATACGATCAACAAACTAGCAAAAAACAGGGTCTCTATATAAACAAGCCTGCATGCCTATAATCAGTATACAAGCGAAGAATATTCCCAAAGTCTACTGGAGGCCTTTACTGCTTCCCTGTCACATGTATCATGAGTCTGTTTAGATATGTTGCATGAAAAGAGTTATATATATGTTTCAAGAAGTTCTTTTTCAGTATAAAATATGTATTCCTTATGAAAAAATCTTTCCTGGTCATTACCAATTCCAAAATGATAATGGTGGTGCAAAAGTAGATGAATGCACACATTCTTGTTGTTGTTTTTTTAACTGTTATAGTGCTATTATTTTACTTTCAACATCCTGTGGAATTCTGGGGTCTCTATTTTACTGAGGCCAAAGAGCAATCTGGCTGAGAATTCTAAAGGCCCCTCCCTAAACTGCAAGCCCAAGATTGCACAGGATGTTGAAAGTAAAATAATAGCACTGTAACAGTGTACTCCAGAAATGGCCTCTGAGATGTTCAGTATTCGTCCCCCGCCGTCTAGCTAGCGATGGCGGGGGGGGACGGCCTTTGCCGCCCTCCCACGATGCGAGATCACGCGGGATTGACCGTCGGAACGAGGAGGGGCGGGGCGCAGGAGTTTGGAGCTTGCGACTCCTCCCCGACAGCCATTCTCAGCAATCCAGGCACCCACCCTCCCACCCGATGGTTTCAGTGTAAGACAGCTGGTTGCTTCAGGGCCGGGTAGGAATTTTTCTCCCCCTTTTTACGGGGGGGGGGTTTCACCTACCCTACACTGTGCCTAGGGTGGGGTAATTGGCTTCACAGGGTGGTGTCTGAAGTCAGTATTAAATAGGTTGTCACTGTTATATAATTAGGATGGCTGGCAGGGGCGGAGATTTAGGTTCGACGTGTACCTATGGCACCCCCCCTTGTGGGGTGTAGGATAAATCATAACCTTCGGGAAGGCCCTGGGATCACCCCACTTGCTGCGCAGTGGGGAGTGGGCCTCGGGGCTCGCCTTCCAGATAAGGGCTGGCCAAAAGCCATCATGCAACTTTAGTGGTTGGCTTTGGGGCCTGGTATTTCGCTCAACGGGCTAGGGGAGATGGTTGGGAGCGGCCTCTTGACCCTAGTCCGAGGATGCTGTATACCCCCCTGTTTTTTCCCCTCAGGTCTTTAAATGCAAGTTCAAGTTCATGTGCAAGTTGAAATTTAAGTTTAAGTTCAACCCTTGTTAAATAGGCATATTAATAAATTGCCCTAGTTCAACCCAAGCTCTGTCTTTGGTCTCGTTATTTCGTGGGTTGGGTGGCAAAGTTCTAAATGCCCACTCTTACAAACAAAATGAAAATCTGAAAAGGAGTCCATTTCTAAATTCTTAATCTTCTTATGTATAAGAACCATAGCAGCAGTAGAACATAATAAAGCCAACATATATGTATAGTAGTAAACAAGGGCATGCCTGTCTCCACTACAGTTGTGAAATGTGAAATTCTAAACACTAGAAATGTGATGGTCATACTATGGGGACTTGTTGTGCACACTGTGGGTGTGGGTGGGTGTACCTCTTACATTTGTTTTTTAAAATGGCTCATTCAATTAATTAAAATATTTTGTAGCCTGTACTACCACATTGAGTCAGCAGTTGACATTGAGTCACTAGTCCACCAGGTGGCAGAGGCTCGTATCCTCAGGAATAAGAGCAGAAAGTCTTTGGGGTTTTGTTAACAAGTGCTTTCAGTTCATTAGGGGTGAGCACCAGAACACCAGGTTATCTGAACTTCTAGCCTTTCTCACTGCTTGAGCAAATACAGGTTTCCTTCTATGTAAGCCACCTGCCTGGTAAAGGTTACCTTTTTCTCACTGTGTGTATAGCAAAAGAGAATGAGAATTCCTGCTGCTTAAGATGTGAGGGAGGGCTGAATGAGTGATGGAAGCTAAGAAAAGAACAGTGAACATAAAAAAAGAACAGAAAGAACAGTTGTGATACTATTTGTTTGGGTTATACTTAATTCTAGCCATGTTACCTGGGGTTTGTTTACATCATTAGCTGGCTTGGATTCTCAGATTTTGTTTTTAAAAAGAGAATGAAAGAAAATATAAGAGAGAGTTGCCTTAGTTTCATGCCACTTTAATTTTCTTGCCCCATGTTAAGGATTTGTAGTTTGGTCTGATAGTGAGGAAAAAGAGATTGAAAATTAAATCAGTTCATTCCTATGGTAAAGAAAGCATTCAGATTATCTTGAGGACTGCAATTTAAGGTGGTCCACTACCTCTCATCAATTGTCCTTTTGTTTTTAATTTTGTTTTTAATCTGTTTTAATAATTAATGTGTTTTAGGGGGATAGAAGGGTTGGTGGGTGGGGAGGATGGGGTACATTTTAATGTTTTAATGTATTTATATATTCCTGTAATGCCGCCTCGATCCACTGGGAGAGGCGGGATAAAAATAAATTATTATTATTATTATTATTATTATTATTATTATTATTATTATTATTAATTAATTAGTACCCTCTAGCAAAGAATTCTGAGTACCTTGTGTGGTAATGGGGCTTCCCATTATCTAGAATTGGCTGAAGGGGGATACCTTTGACACCTTGTCAAACTACACATCCTGGGATTTCATGGGATGAAGCTATGGCAATTAAAGTGGTATGAAACTAAGACCCTTTTCTCACATTACGCGTTTGTGTGGCTGGGCGGGGCTTCTTGCGCAAAAAGCCTCAGAAGGAATGCTGCTGCTTCCCTGCTGCTTCAGTTCTGCAGCAGCTTCCTGGTCACGCGAGCACCACGTGAACGCTTCTGCCCTTCCTACTGCAGTGCAACCTGGGAATTGCAGGCTAGCACTGAGACAGGAAGCACGACCGGCCCGGCTCCCAACGCACTGCACACCAAGTAAGTGCGCGCAGGCCCTGGGAGCATTGCGCGACAACACATAGCTTTAAGCCAAAAATGAAAAGGTGCATGCGCGGTCTACACGAGGCCCTTGAGCATCACGTAAATGGGAGTGCGTCATGCAGACCACTCCTCCCATTTATGTGATGCTCAAGGGCCCTCTCGCTTTAGAAACACCGTGTGAAAATGCTCTACGTGTGTAATACATATCTGTAGCCTTCATAAAAGCTGATATGAAGCGAAAGCTAAAGTCACTAGTCTGCCCAATTGTCCTGCACGAAGAGAAGAGAAAGAAAAAGTTACTGCTGACTTTCAATCTGCTTAGTAAATGTGTGAAGCCACAGCCATTTTTGACCTATAGAGATTAGAACGTGCTATTATTCCACTTTCAATATCCTATGGAACCCTGGGGTTTGCAGTTTAGAGAGGGCCTGTAGAATTCTCAGCCAGAGAGCTCTTTGGCCTCAGTAAACTACAAACCCTAGAATTTCACAGGATGTTGAAAGTGGAATAATGGCACTATAACAGTGTAGTACAGCAAAGCCCAGTGTGCACAGCCACACTAATAGGAATTAAACTCTTAAAGGGTTAACATTATGACTCTCAACTGTGAATAGTGGAGTAGCCCAAGCATAATACAAGAAGAGGGCTTTTTGTGTTTTGTAATAGGGGAGAGGGTGCCAATTTGTTTTTGGCAACCAACCATGGAATAATGAGACCAGACATGCAAAACTGGTTTAAAAATTGGGCCACTTTATCTGAACTAACCTTTTTAAGTTGTGTTGGCCTCGAAATAAAGCAAGAGGAGAAATAACCTGATGTTGGTCAAGCTGAGGCCCAAATGTCAAACCCTGTGACACCTCCCCAGCCTTCCTTTAGGTGAAACACTTCAGTCATGAGGGAAATCCAATATACTATTGGTTGAGTCTTGGCCAGCCCTAATTGAAAGGTAACCCAGGAGACTCCCACCCAAGCCCCAGAACTCCACTAGTGAGAGCACAGATGCCATGTTAACTTCAAGGATAGCCTTCCCCAACCGTCAGACCTCCGACCTCTAAAAGGGGAGGTTTCAGAGGCCTACCCTACACCAAAGAGATGCCAAAGGTAATTACCAAAGACTTATGTTCTCCCTTGCTATCTGCCAGATGAAAACCTATTTAAAGATACCACCCAAAGCAAATTGTTCATGTCCCACAGATACAGTATGGGGTAGGCAAAAAAAGGAGGTAGAATTCCTACCCAGCCCCTGACCAGACAAGTCTCACACTGCAGTCGGGGTGGGAACATGGGCCTCACTGCAAAGGTCCAAAGTGTCAGTGACATTCACCAGAGAATCCCCATTAAACTGAATGGTAATTACTTCTATAGGGTTGCTGAAACAGATCCCTTCTCCAAGTTGACTGCACAGTTCCAACACTTGGCATCATCTTTCCTTTCTGTCTTTAAAAACCACTTCCTGGACCTAGTTCGCAAACTCCAAGGTGATGCTTATACTGGTCAGGCAGATATATTTATTGAAAGGTTCATGTTAGTAATGAATGACCAATTTTGCTCATTATTTTTATTATATATATTCATTATTAGTCAAAAAAAATTATGCCCAAAAAGTGACCCACAAAACCTGGGTCGGCTTATACATGGGTAACTGTGTCCACAGTGTGCCACTACTGCCTTTTGTAATGCCTAACCAAAAAATAAAAAATAAAAAAAATGCAGCAACTCTATGATGCTTCCCTGCTGGAGCACTGAGAGTGGAAGGGATTTGAAGACTTTGGAAAAAGACAACTTCAACAAGTCACTCTGTCTGCTTATGTCTCACAGACTCACAGCTATGGATTCCTTGATTGCATCTATCTACCTGTAATGAGGTCCCCCTCTTTTCCAATTGCCTTCTACCTTGCCAAACATTGCTGTCTTTCCTACTGAATCATTGCTTCTTATGATATCTCCAAAGTACAACACTTTCAGTTTAGTCATCCTGGCTTCTAGGCAGTGTTTTTGATTTGCTCTAGGACCCTTTATTTGTCTTTTTGAGTTAATTTACTTCCTGTTAGCTTTCTTCACTCTCCAGCTTTCACAACCATAAATAGAAATTGGAAATACAGTGTCATAGACAATTCTGACTTTGGTATTCATTGATATATCTTTACACTTCATAATTCCTTCATAGGACTTCCAAGTCCTAGTATTCTTCTGATTTTTTTTAGACTGCAATCCCCAGTTAGATTAATAACTGAGTCAGGATGCAGGAGATCCTTCACTATCTTTGTCTGCTTTAAAGTTATGTGAATTGTAAGTGGTCATGATTTTTGTTTTCTTCGCGTTCAACTGTAAACCTGCCTTTGCAGTTTTTTTTCTTGACTTTCTTCAGGAGGTGTTCCAAGTCTTTGCTATTTTCTGCTAGCAGTATGGTGTCATCTGCATATCTTAAATTATTGGTGTTCCTTCCTTCAATTTTCACACCTCCTTCTTCAGAGTGTAATCTGGCTTTGTGTATGATATGTTCAGCATAAAATTTTTAGTTCCCATCAAACAAAACCCCTTCCCTAACTTACTGTCACTATACCTTCTACAGATGTTCAGAGATAATTCTGAACCATTCTGGAAAACAGAAACCAGCTGGGTACTAAGAGGAAAGTTACTCCAGGGAAGCATTATTTTGTCTTAACTATTACTGTTCTTACTATCATATCATTATTAATACTACTAATTAACTTTTTTTTTTGTAGAGTCTAGAAACAATTAATGTTTATAATGTTAGATGAAACCGAGAAGAGGATCTTCCCATCCTCCCCAAGAAGTGTGTCTATATTTTCTGTTCTTTTTCTTTAAGGTTGCTTTTGATGGTTTCAAAAGACCAGGATGGGATGACATTGCTATTGATGATATAGGACTGACTAATGGAGGCTGCAAAGAAAGTATTTATCCAGAACCTACGTTGGTTCCTACAACCCATACAACCCCTCAGCTACCCAGTAAGTTACTGTTTTCTATGGTCATGAGGTCAGTTTACTGTTGGAATGCTATTGGAATATTGATGGGGGCTGATGAAGACTCCCATGCGCCCATCTTCTGTTTAAAGCAGGATAGACTATGACATAGGCCTTTTCCACACAGGGTTTTTGAAACAGCGCAGTCTGTCCTCCAAGGAGGAGGTCTGCACCTCGAATCGGACTGGGTCAGACCTATTTAAGGTAGATCTGCACCTCAGTCCGGTCTGGAACGACCCCAAGTGGTCCTCCAGCGTGCTTTTGAAAGACTTGATTTTTCCAGTCTTTCAAAAGCACGCAGCGCATCACTGTGAGCCTGCTCCCTTATGCAGATTTGCAGGCTCGCACCAATGCGAGCCTGCGATCTGCCCGGGGGCGGGCTTTAGGCTGGTGAGCTTCAGCGGTTGGTCGAGACCCTCGACCAACTGGAAACTGCCATTTGGAACACCGGAGTGGTGCGTATTGACAAGCACACACTGCTCCAGAGCGCCGTGGACTGGATCGGGGAGCCGAAAGGTCCAGTGAGTAGCAGTGCGGGGCGATACCCTCGCCCGGTGTGGAAAAGGCCCAAGTCATAGCAAAGATAGGGGAAGAATAGCTTTGTTGTGCTATTCCAACATTTCCCAGTACCTATTTTGCCTGCTATACCCAGTAACACTAGATGTTGGTTTAGTTAACACAGCCCCATAAAGAAAGGCTGCTGCATTGCAATTCACTCTTTATCTCCATAATATAGCTGCGTCTTTGGATTTGTAAAGCTCTGCTGTTGCATTGTTTTACACATAACTGGGTGTTCTGTGTGGCTGCACCTCAACTATGGAACTCCCTATTCAAGAAAGTTAGGCTGGCTCCATCTCTTCTGAGCTTCTAGCAGGCAACCAATGCAATTCTGTTCTTCATGACTTTCAGTGCTTGAAATTGCTCTCTAAACTGTTTTAAAGCTGTATTTTAAGACTTTTTAAAGATTGCTCTTAAAACTTTTAGAAAGCATTTTAATGTATTCTAAAATGTTTTTACATTTTTATTTTTTGAACTTTTTTTATTTGTCGAATAACTTAGGAAACCTGGGTTGGGAGGCAATATAAATATATCTTAAACCTATTATTATTGTTGTTGTTGTTTTGAATATGTCTGCTCAAGACTTTCTACTTCATGTATTTGATAAACAGAACCAAAGAACCAGCAAGTTCCATGCTGGTCCTTCATGGCAGATGATGGAAGGTAATCAGTGGGTGGGTGAGGGAAGCAGGAGAAGTTTATCTGTGTCACAAACAAATTTCTTTTGATTAGAAAAGGATGACTCAACATAACATGGCACTGATGCACTCTTAGTTAAATTTCTATGTACATGAAAATCAAAGACAAAATTGTGACCCTTACAATGTCCCAGAAATTAAGTGTTGATATCCAGACTGCCTACTAACGTCACACGCTAATGCAAATCCATCCATGGCATCACTTTGCAGATCATCACTGATGTAAAATGCCAATGAGATTTCATTAATTGTATTAAGTACCAATATGACGTTCACTGAAAATTTGACTGAGAGCATTGATAGGATATGACTTATGCAATGAACTAAGGATGTCTAAATTAAATTAATTAGTTTTCTCCAGGTTTCCTGCCATTGCTTTACTCACTGCTGAAAGAAACAGAATTAATGATACGTATGGGTAATTTCTATCAGTTTTAGAGAGAAATGTGTATCTAATAAATGTCTGATAAATTAACACATAGCAACAAGACTAGAAAGGATATTCATATATGTACATGGAACTGCTAATGAGGTTCAGAAATAGGATTAGATTGTTTTGCATAATGAAAGAGAAACACTACACTACATTAAATCTGCCTCGGAAAAAGTTAATTAAGGTTTCTAATTTTATTATCTAATTTCTGCAAGCTAAAGCATGCTGAATTTTTTTTTTCCTTATAGAACTATTGGAAACTTTACCACTAGAATTCAGTTCCTCAGTTTGCCATTTGCAAAAAGGCTATCAATATTAAATGACTCTTGCCTCCTCCCAAAATAAACAAAATAAAAAGAATCTGAATGGAACTAGTCTACAATGTTAAATGCTGGCTATAATTCAATCCCTCATTGAATGCCATAGCAAACTTTTCAGTGATTTTTAATGGAGTTGAATCTGAATTACACAGGGTCCTGTAAAATTTGCTATCTTGTATATGTCTATATGTCTAGAGGGGGTTGTTCCTCATGGCTATTTTGTTTTCATAACATGAAGTAGCAGCTTCTGCAGTTTGTTCTTATTCAAGCATGCTAGGGACGGGGAATTTCCTAAGGTTAGGAAACCACACGAATGCCCTGTTAGAATTCAGAGACCTACACTGCCTTTTCCATTCCCCACATTTTTAACTGGAAATTATCTGTTGCATCCCATAGAGATTGTGGTGTGTGTGAATTTGCTGTATCCACCCTTGCTCAAAATCATTTAGGCCCAGAGATGATTTTTTACAAAACTGAACATGACTGGAAAGTCACAGACGATATTTTGGGACACAGACACACAGGCAGCAAACATGGTGTTTTTCAGCCAGACGGTACAAAAGGTGCTTCATGTAGCATTTATTTGTATGAAACCATTCTTTACATAGTTCGTTCTATGTTAATCATGCCAACACAAATATTACACTGGAATAACTCAGGGGTAGCAATTTCTACTGTAACCCCATTCTACTAATTTTTGGCATAATTCAAATGCATCATATAATTATGTCTGATCCAAACATAAGAGCCTAGCTGGTGAATCAGGACAGGTTCCTATATACAGGTTACCATAGCATATTGCTTCTGATAACCCCATCTCAACTACGTATCCTCTATCTTCAGAAACATTTACAGGCAAAAGCCTTGTTCATGTCTCAGCTTGCCCACCCATGTATCCATTTTGTTCCTTCTCTTATGGTATGGGCATTCACACTGGAAACCATAATTTCCTGTTTTAATTAGTTTATTTTGCTTCTAAACTGGGAACCAGTGAGTACCAGCTTTGGAAAAAGCTAGAATATGAAATCATGAAATGGTTAATTAAAACCCTTGCTTGTTCTGAAGGTAGAAACTATTAGAGTCCCATAAATTTTGACTTTCCACTTAACAATTGATTCAATAGGTCTACTCTAATTGGGTCTATCAGATTTTTTTTCATAAACAGTTTATAATTTCAATGTAAAAGTGATGAGGCTGCCAGTGTGATGACGTGGAAAACACTATGAGCAAACATTAAAGTATATTTTAAAGTACAAAGAAAAGCATTTTCCTGCATTATTATCTTGACATGCAACTGTTACATTAAATTCTTATATAAGAAATCTTAGCTTCAAGATCAAATCTTGGCCAAAACCTGTTAGGTTGTACAAGTCTCATTTTGTTTCAATAATTATATTTAAATAATCAGATAAAAAGCACACACAAGTCTTTTCTCAAAATTAGCTTTAAAACCTACTCCAAAACAAATTGCACTGGATCTACTGAAAATGTACTTCACTGGAACTCCTTTCTTGACTCTAATTCTGTCAATGTCTTCATTGAATCCACTCAATGTGCAACAGAAAAAAACTGCATATTTTTTAATATCTTTGGTCATGACAGTTTAAGTCAACTGGAAAACCATACAGAATAGAAAAGTGAAGATCATGCCATTTTTTAAATATCAGCACATAGTAGTTCATAGATGGTAATATCTGACATAAAACTTCAGAGCAATTCACAGACCATTGCTCCATTTCTCTAAAAGTTTAGTGAAAACAAGATAGCACTCTGTTGGGACAAGTTTGTGGCTACTTACATGAACACAGTTCATGGCATATCATTTATCTCAATACAGGTAGAACAATCTATTTCTGGAAACAAGTTCCAGATGATCCTCAGTGGTTTGGGACATATATTCCAAAGCTGTATCTACAACAGCTACAAAGCTGAACTTGGACTGTGTCTCAAAGCGGTTAAGGAGGGGCTGTAACTCAGTGGTAGAGTATATGCTTAAGGTACAATAAAGACTCAGTTTAGTAGCTGGCTTCTCCAGGTACAACTAGAAAATAATTCTGACTGTAAGCCTAGAAAGCTGTTGCCAGTCAGTGTTGACAGGACTGGACTTGTTGGACCAATGACCTGGCAATTTCCTAAACTGAAGATAGGTCAATCAGTTTTTTACAAACTAACCTCCCCCATGCTATTCTGAAGTCATGTTGTCTCGGAAACTTATGCTAACCTAGACACTGGAGGTGAGGTGGCATGAAAATTTAAGCAAAGTGGAAAACAATACTGAACCCAGCACACATTGAAAATACTACATTATCATGACAAAATGACTATCTTCCAACGTAAATGTCTATGATTCACCTTACTTGTATTTTCAGTTAAACATTAGTTCCAATATGGCAAGACCCAGAACAAAGCACATACTTCAATGAGATCCCATCTTAAGAAAGATAAGATTAATAATAAATATTGAAAATATGGTTTGGGCTCCTGCTGCATAATGTTGGTCTTCATAGTTTTGCCTTCAGTAGATGACAAAGATCTTTATAAATTATGCTTGGTAATGTCTTGAGGTTTTTAATTTTTTTTCCCCTGAAGTCTATATTTCCTGTTCTTCCAACTTGCTTATTCCACCAAAGGGAAACATTCTGTGCATACAAATTGTGTTAGTGTTTATAGAATGATCAAAGAAGGACACCATGATGCTATTGCATTAGTATCTTGATTTTACACAAATGCTTGGCAAAAGACAATTGAGATTTCAAAATAATTTAATTTCACAAGGGTGTGAGATGTTTGCATGTTAAATCAGGCCACTAAGGTGATCTGAACAGAACAGAAGCTGATGATCTTGTAAACCACTGGAATTTGTCCCTTCCCAAATGTTAAAAAATTCTCTCTGGAGTGAAAAGCAGCAACTTGGTGATCCTTCTGAGGGTCACTTAAAAACAGCTATCATTTAAAACCTTGTTGTTTTCAGTAACAAGCTATTTAAACAGTAGTAAAACCAATTCCTTGTTTCAGAAAACCCTATGAAATTTATGAAGCTGCTGTAAGTCAACAATCAGTGGCAACTGCAAACTTCCAGTGAGTGGGGCACTCTTGCTTTTAAACTAAACTTTTAAGACTAACCATGGTGGCACAGTGGTTAAATGCTAGTACTGCAACCACAAGGTTGTGAGTTCGATCCTGCCGGGCTCCAAGGCTGACTCAGCCTTCCATCCTTCCGCAGGTCGGTAAAATGAGTACCCAGCTTGTTGGGGGCAATTAGCTAAAATACATTGTAAACCTCTTAGATAACACTTAGTTGATAAGCGGTATAGAAATAAATGCTATTGCTATATTGCTATAACCACGAGGCTCTCCCAAATATGTTCAGCACCTCAGAGAGGTCCTTTAATGTTTTTACTAAAAGCTGAGGTAGACTTACCTCCTCTTGACAAGGGAGCTATCTTATGAAAGTCACACACATCAAGGTTTTGATTTATATAGAAAAAGCTAAAAGGAAATAACACTTCCTTAGCTGACTTGAATCATTCTGAAGTTTAAAACTCTTGCTGGCCTATCTGCATGTAAATCTTAGCTTCCTGAAATCATCATCATGACTCTCAGACACCAATTAAAAATAGAGGCAATCAACATTTAAACAAAAACAACTTCTAAACAATGTTTAAACAAAACAATTGAGTAGTAGTTTTATCTGGAAATAAATATTCAGATATTGAATTTTACTCTTATTTTTTTAAAAATATCAATTAATATAATCTTAATAGTACTTTAAGAGCAGTTAACAATAGTTGTTGCTATGAAACATTCTTAAAAGCACGTACTAGGAAACATACACGTTGCCACTATCTAGAGATCTCAGGGCAGTGCACAATACAAACAATCTGACAATTTTAAAACAGTGTAAATAATTATTTTAAAAAGCTAAAAGCATATTAAATAAGTTATAAAGACAGGTCAGAATTGTTAAAATACTTTAAAATGAATTAAAACCATGTACATGTTTTCATCCTTTAATGGATTTTCTCCAGTAGGTAAAATGATGGGGAAAAGAAGGAGAGAAATTGGAGGTGACACTTAGACCTCTGAAAACTGTGTGGAAGAGGTGATTCCACAGTAAGAGTTTCATACAGGCAAGCCCTAAGAATGTACTGTCCTAAAATGGCATAGAAAATTCCTGGTGCAATAATAAACAATCCAGCTTGAAACTAAAAATCTATTTGATTTGACTTGATTTTTTTAAAAAATATTTTATTAACAGTTATGCTGCTTCTTATTTAAGTAGACCAAACCATAGAAAATAAATATAAAAGTACTCAAAATTGTCCCAACACATTCTTGCTCTAATTTTTCTGTTGGATAGTAGAATAAAATGATAGGGGAAAAAATGATTGTAATTCCAGGTTTTAGTTCAAGCAAAAATAAACTACTGATTGAATAGGAACTTGGTAAGTCAACACTATGTGCAATTTCCAGTGATGCAGTGAACCTCCTCCATTGGGAGTAACAGTTTGCTTTAGTCCTTCAGTAATTCAATTAGTAGACAAGATATGATGGTAGACTGTCCAAAGAATGAAATGCTTTGAACATCCCACTGACAAGACTGTAGCATATGTTATTCAATAGCATCTTCTTTTTGTCTAAGGTTCACTCCATTACCTTGTGACTTGTCTCTTGAGAGTATTGGAACAAGTACAGACAGGTTATGTTCTTTCTGTAAATGAATAAGCAGGTCTCAGACTTTTTCCATTATATGCATGTTCTGCAGCTGTGACTACTGTTTCGATTGATGAGGATGCATGGAGCAATATTATAATAGAAGATCTTTTCTGCACAGACTAGGCAAATTATCATTAGATTTAATGGTATCATTATAATTGTAATGACAGAGTCTGTGAGTGCTTCTTTCGAGCCATCTGTAGCTAGACAGATACTAATATATCTTGTTAAACTAGGAATAAAAGAAACCTTGCTTAGTGAGCTGTTCAGTGTAAAATTATACTTTAAATTATTCTAACCTGTAGTTCTTCATTATTTAAGAATGGTTCTTCACATACAGATATTAGAAGAACTAATAATTTTTCCAGGCTTATTAATGCCCATGGCATTGCTGTCCTTCTCCAAATTTTTCTTTGGACTGTAGAAACTCTCTTAAAGCAAATATCCTACTTTTTTTAGATTCCTAAGTTCTATCTGTACTTTTAAAACAATATTCCTTTTCTCATACTTTGCAGGACCAATAATAAGCTTTGAGATTTATAAATAAAGCAAATCAGTTATACAATTAGCTGATTTGGTCTCTACTGTAGATTAAAAAGGACATAAGAAGTCATATCTGCATTCCCAAGATTTGAACTTACTATCTGCTTTTCTCTATTGTATTTTCTTATCTCCTTCTTCCTTGTTCTTTCATGCAACTGTCTGTTTAGAATGCAAACATGCAGGCAAGATTTTTGTTATTTTGAAATTTTATAGATACAAAATGTATAGTTTGGAGGCTTAGTTTTCTAACTGTCTTGAACTACTAGTTACTAGTTGTTATCTGCTAGAATTGTCTTAATCAAATAGGTTACTATAGAATGATAGTCACATCTATAATAGATATCTGTGTGAAATTTGTTTGAAATGTGAAATTTACCCTTCCATGTTCAGAAATGGAAATGGAAATATAGACAGTTGTGCAATGTGAGCAATCCAAAGCCAGGAGTTAAGGAATTTAAATATCTGTATTAAATCTTGCAAAAGAATGATATTGCTGCAGAATATTTTTCAAGTAAACAAAAGAAAGATAATTGCCTTTTTCCCAAAAGAGGTACTTATGTGCCTGTGTGTGTGCGTTTGATTTTAGGTGAGTGTGCTCCAGTTCTAATTGAGAGAGAACTCAATAGCTAGTTGCTTTTACCATGGCAGTTAAAGATAAAGCATTAGCATTTCCAAGTGGTTGTTTTTGTGTGCCTTCAAATTGTTTCCAATTTATGGCAATCCTAAAGTGAACCTATCACAGGGTTTTCTGGGGACTGAGAATTTGTGATGCATGCAAGGTCATCCAGTGGGAAAAGCCCACTTTATTCTCCACAGGAAGAAGAGTTTCATAAGCAAATTTTCTAAAGGCCCAAAATGGTCATAGATTCAAGAGCCAGTGTGAACTACTGCTATGTATGCAGTGTCATACACATCTTGAAGTGGTATCCTTCACAAGCAGGAAGTGTCTCCTGTAGGGAAAAGGCATTTTCCTGAGTTAGTAAAACAACTTTGTATAAGAAAAGAGAACCAAAACTGAACTATGTGGTTCTATTAGAACAAAGTGTTACACACATAACTGCATTTCAAGATAGTAAACTCAGTTTATGTTGTGTGAAGTCTTCTGCTAGCTTATATATAACAGTTTGCAGAAAATGTACCGTTGCTAGAAATTATTCCACTTGTGTATTTCTCTTCTAGTATCCCACTTTGCACAAGTCTCATGCATACTTGAATCATTCTCAAAGACTATTCTGTGAGACCTATCCAACACCACACAAGTTGAACAATCAAAACTGTGAATATGTCATTTGAGTGTCAGTATATGTGATTACACCCATGTGGAGCTATTTCACAGTAATGAATGTTCCACATACTTTTATAGAAACAACAGGTAGATTACTGCTTCTAAAGGAGAAATAAAAATATGTCCAAAAAGTGTTATGGAATTGTTGTCATTTGTGATGCACGCAAATACATTTTCAGTCCAAGTAAGCAACTACAGGTAAATTAAGCTATTTGTTATTATATGCCTTCAAACCAAGTCCAGCTTAGGGCAGAAATATCACTGGGTTTTCTTGGCACAATTTATTCAGAAGACATTTACTTTCACCTTTCTCTAAGTATAGCTTACAGCACTTGGTATACCTGGCTGTCTCCCTTCTGAGTACTATCTGGGCCCGGCACTCCTTAGCTCCTGAGATCAAAGAGGATATGATGTGTAAAGAGTATTTAGGCTTCTGAGCTATACTTCAAAAATAAATGGATTTTCATTTTGAAATATCTTTCTTCCTCCTTTAGCTGACTGTGGAGGACCATTTGATCTGTGGGAACCAAACACTACATTTAGCTCAATGAACTATCCAAATAACTATCCCAACCAAGCTTCTTGTAAGTACTGTAAATCTTCAAAAATTCAGAAGATTTCAGAAATTGTAACCAGAGCTTATGTAGTTGATTAGTGCTTGTAAGTTATGTACTTATTACAACTCTACAATAATCTTGTGAAAATAGTGGACCAAAAAGTTTCTTTCATTTGTTTTGGCTACCATAGTTTGTTTGTGGATTCTGTTTGTACAAACAGCTAGCACTAACAGTAGCAATATTTAAATATTTGGATTTTGTCTGAATTGAACTCTACAGATATTTTCAAATAGTGCCAAGACAGTGATTACAGGAGGTACTGGTTTTGTCCACACTAGATAATAAAGTAGCACAGTGTGAACTAATCTGTGAGAGAGTCTTCAAACAATAGAAATATAATTGATTGTGTTTGAACTTTATTCATTTTCTAGTTGGAAGAGAATGTTGTTAAATATAGTTTCCTTTTTATACAAGATGTTGGCTTTATCTTCTCATATAGAGATGCTGATTAATGAGTAATGTAGTATCTGGTTTACAAATCAACTACTTTTTTTCTACCTTTCTTGAATTTACTTTCTAGGCATATGGTATTTAAATGCAGAGAAAGGAAAAAATATTCAACTTCATTTCCAGGATTTTGATTTGGAGAATATTTATGATGTCGTAGAGATCAGAGATGGCACAGGACCAGATTCTTTGCTTTTGGGCAAGTACAATCTACTGACTTTCATAACCATGCCTTATCAGGAGCAGTGTAGGAAGCTGGGTATGTTTGGCCTAGAGAAGAGAAGGTTAAGAGATCACATGATAATAATGTTTACATATTTGAAAGGATGTCATATGGAAGATGAAGGAAGCTTGTTTTCTGCTGCTCCAGAGACTAGGACTCAGAGCAATGGCTTCAAATGACAGGAAAAGAGATTCCACCTAAACATTAGGAAGAACTACTTCCTGACAGTAAAAACAGTTCAAGAGTGGAATATGCTGCATCAGAGTGTGACGGAGTCTCCTTTGTTGAAAGTTAGGCTAGATTGTACATTTCTGCATGGCAGGAAGTTGGACTAGGTGACCTTTGTGGTTTCTTCCATGATGAATCATATGAATTAGAAAATGATGTGTTACTATGGCCCTTTCTTCAGCACTCTCCCATCCTGCCATGGGAACAGGAGAAGAACAAAACCACAATGACACTTTTGCATGACGCCATCTCAGTCTCACTCCTCTCCCATCTCCAGGCACCAGGATTGCAGATTAAATCATTGACAGGTTTTCCCACTGCCAGGATCCCCACTGGATGACTTTGCAAAAACATAGGATATGGAAAGGGCCTATGAAACATTCCCTGAAAAAAATATTTATGATAACTCCTGGAAATGGAAAGGTCATTGATATGATCAGGACTGTATCTTTCCCAGACTTAGCAATATGTTTCATATATTCTAAGTATTTTCAGTAACACTAGCATCAAGTCTTACAGGTGGCAATGTTTTGGTTGGCATTTTTACACATTTCACTGAAACCTCTATGCTGTTATAATTTAAATATATTTAAAGATACAAGTTTATGGTTTGAAGGTAAATCATCTGATTCATCAACTGAAGCTAAGACATCTGGTTAGTGCCTGGATGGGAGACAGCTGACAACCTATGTACAATGTCACAAATTACTTGATAGCAAACAGACAGTGCAAAAGCAAAGGTGAAGAATCCCCTGTGGGCTCTGAAAGATCAGTACATGCCATGATGCACCGAAAATACACAGTTTGTCTGTATATGAGACAAGTGTTGTTGTAACATTGTACCACATTGTGGTGTGATTTGGCAGAAGCAATGGTACATACTTGGTTAAATTCCCTGAACTGAATCCACACCTTGCTACAACCAATTATAAATCCAGACTTGTGTCCAAGTCAACTTCCCAGAGCAAAACTATAAAACAAATGTAAATTCTGGCCTAGGAAACCTTCAGTACCATCTGTATTTGTAGTGTACTTAATGCATATGAGAATATTTAAAGAATTAAACAATATTTTTTTTCTAGATGAGTCTGGAAAGCCATAGTCACTAGGCCCTTTAGAGTGGACCTATTAGATCAATAAGAGCTTCATAAGTGAGTACTTCATAAGTGAGTACTTAAATAAATGTAATTGGTTCAGTGGGTCTACTCTGCCTGAAACTGGTAAGTGGATCTAGACCTATGTGTGGATATAGAAAAGAAAACTTTCTCCAACAGAAACCAATGTCTCATTTCCTCCCCACATTTTGAAATGTTAACACCACTTCACCAGTGTTCTAAATCAAAACTTTTGACATTTAGCTAAAATGTACTCCTATCTTTCCCTAAGAGTAGCTGTTTATACAGGAAATTCCCCAGTGCCAGATGTATTCTCTACCACTCACCAGATGACTGTGCTCTTCATTACTGATGAATCTGGAACAAAGGGAGGATTTATGGCCAATTTTACTACAGGATACCATCTGGGTATGCCAGGTGAGTTGCATACATGCCATTTTCAAGTGAAACAGTGATGAAAAGTTTCTTGATTTTTTTCACATTCAATCCATGTTTTTCTTGGATGGATTTGCCTACCTCTTGCACTCTCTCCTTATATTTAGAATTAGTTCAATTATCTATTCTCTTTTCCCTGGAAACCTTGTAGAGGGTGATTCCTGCAGCAGAGAAGCAGCAGGGAGCAGAACTCCTCCTCTTACTGTATTCCTCCTGAAATACATGCTGTGAAATGTTGTTTCTTCACTGTGGTCTCCTAAAGATGGATGAAGAAAAGGCAACTGTTGAAGCAAACACTAAATATGACTGTTATTTATTTGAATTTCAGAGAAATCTGGGGTTCCTTCGCACCACATAATTATAGACGTACGTTTCTACTTTAACTGTTGTGATTCCATCTTATGGAATTCTGGGATTTGTAGTTTAGAGAGGGGTATTTAGAATTCTCAGCCAGAGAGCTCTAGTGCCTCACCAAACTACACAGACCAGGATTCCCATAGGATGCAACCACTGAAGTTAATGGAATCAAAGTGCTTCAATTGTGTAGTATGAAGGAGCCCGAGTAACTCTTTAGAAGAATAAACCATTAATTATAACTCATTTTTAATGCTCAAGTTCTTAGCAGATGAGATTAATATATTATTATTAAAACATGAATCCTCTTACATGAATATTGGGATAACAGCAAATTAACACAATTATTCCTACAACTATGACATATTCAGAAATCTCTAACCTGTTTAGACAAGACTATCAGATTATCAGCAGAGATAATAATCAAAATTTTTGCACTGATCTTGGTGTGATTCTCTTTCGTTTTACAGATCCGTGTGAAGCTGATTATCATCAGTGTGCTGATGGAGAATGCATACCAAAGAGTTATGTTTGTGACCAAGTTCAGCACTGTAAAGACAGTTCTGATGAAGCTGACTGTGGTAAATATTGTCTTCATAAACCAAAAACAAACTGCCTGCTTCTAAAGCGGGAAATATTCCTTTATACACCAAAAATATAATTAACAGCAAAGATATCTTCACATTTGTCTTACTATCCCAGCTGAGGACCTTTTTCACAGACTTCTATTATGTATGTGTGAGGAAATGAACAACGTATCTGTTTTATTAAAACTACTCTAGCTTACTTGGTGATAACATCCAAGTAAGTTTTCTTAAAGCAATGTAACTGCATATTTGATGATCAGCCATGAAATAATGAGACCAGACAAACAAAACTGGGTTAAAAATGGCCACTTTATTTGACCTACCTGTTTTAAGTTTTTTTGGCCTGGAAACAGAGCAAGGCGAGGAGCAACCTGATGTGGATGCATGTGAGGCCCAGGTGTCAACCCCATGACAACCTCCTCAGCCTTCCCTTGGGTGAAACAACTAAGCCCCAAGAGTTACCCAAATATTATGGGTTGCTTACCAGTCCAGCCTAATTGGAGGGTAACCCAGGGACTCCCACCCAAGCCACAGGGCCCTATAAGTGAGAGTCTGAATCCCAGGTTATCCTCAAAGTAAGGCTCTTTCCCCACCCCCTGGGATGCAGAACCCTAAAGTAGGGTTCCAAAGCCTTACCCTACTCCAAAAGGGTGCCAAAAAGTGATCACAAAAGTCTTAAATTCTCCCCCACTACCTGCAAAAAGGAATCCCATTTAATTCACCCAAAGCCAACTGTCCTGGTCTCTCTCAAATGGTTACCCTCTCCAACCCTGACATTTGTCATGCAAGTCCAGGAAAGCATTACCATTCCCAAAAATTGAAGAATCATAGGAATCACTATGAAGCCGTTTACCTATTCTAGTCCAGCTTACATGTAGGTCACTAATTAAAAGACCATTATGAGGGAACCTCTAACCAGGCTGACCCTGCAGTTCTAACCGCTGGGCTGTTATCACTCACTTTGCTTTTCTACCTTCAAAATCTCTTCCTGGATCTGTTATTCAGACCCCAAGGTTATCATTGTGGCCAAGTGACTGTGTTGAGTTCAATATGGTAAAAGCGTGATCAATCTTCTCTTTCAGTTGATAAATGTAAACAGTGATACACAGGTGTAGAAAGTAAAACCAGTAAAGATTTATTGTGTAACAATTAAGTTAAAAATTAACTCCATGAACTCTTTCCCCATTCCCATCTCCCCATATACTATTCTGATCCTATAATTGCTCTTTTCCTAACTGGCCTTCACTCTGTCTCTCTCTTTGGAGACCAGCTTTTAGGTTGTGACCTTTGTCCCTGTAGACCCCTATTCACAGTATACCATGAGCTGTGATTGGCTGCTTCTTCCCAGGCTTGCCCAGTTTCTCACTTCACAGCCATCTAATTCCATTGAAATTTAGCTTCCTTTGGCCAAAAACTGTCACCATAATTTCTGAAGTACACATTCATTCTATCTCTGCATTAGGTTGTGACTATTCTACTTGAAAAAGTTTACATGCAAAACTATTTGCATCTTCATATATATTTTTCCTAGGCATGTTGGTTTATTTGGTTAGTACACACACTGATCTACTATAATCATATTTCATAATTTTATCAATGTGTGCCATTTACGTACATAATAAGCCACTAAAGTACACATAGGAGAAGCAAAAAGAGAGAGAGAGAGAGGTCTGTATTCCAATATGCGTATTATTTTGGACGGAGAATACACATTCTGATTTGTATATTAGTTGGGAAAGTGCAATCAAAATGTGAACAAAACAAATTTCTTTGTCATTCTCTGGTCTGATTTTCTTTAGAATGCTTATGGAGCTGTATTTACATTAAACAAAGAATTAACGAACTGTCAAAAACAGCAGTGTTTGTATGTAGAACCTCAATATATTCATTCCTATGTGAGGCCTTTTTATGCACGTGGGAGCTATGGAGTTCCTGCTTGTGCAAAGTCTTGTTTATTCATGTCAGAGTTTGCTCAAAAAAGAATGTGGTTTTAAGGTTACTTTTGGGAAAATGAGTTTAAGATCAAGTGGAAGCCTGATAAAAGTGTCTGACAGGAGCATAAAACAGCTGCAGAGAGCAGCATTTCAACTGTTTTACAAACACATATGTGGATTACTTTGACAACAATGACAGCTGTTGTCACAGCACCATCTGTGGAGGTAGTTATTTCCAAAATTAAATGTTCCATACATAGCTCTGTTTCACATAAAACAGAAATAATGGTCTCTGTAGAACCATTTATATGCAGAACTGATGTTGAAATGATGCTGGGTTCTGTTTGTTTTTTTTGTTTTTTGTTTTAATGAAATAGCTCTTACAGACAAAAAACTGTCTGACACAATTGTTTCTGTGAATAGATGTTTAGATTTGGAGACATATTTCTTTGGCTTAGATAAATCATAACTCTTAGTACTGACACACTTAGACATCTGTTGCAGGTATCTTTGACTTCAACATTAGCCGTATATATGTCCAGAGGCAAAATACAGCTCCTAATACATCTTATCCAGTTATATTTAGAAAGACAGAAAAATGCTTTTCCCTTCTCATTTCTATGACAGAAACCAAATGACAGCTTACAGAGGGGATAGAAGAACACATATTTACTTTTTGCTTTTTTAAGCACCTGGAAAAGCTTTATGATAATTCTTCACTGGAGGTTGAAAATCTGATTACGGAAAGTGCTTCATATATTGATGTTTGATCTCACAGAACTGTGATTGATGCAATCATTATAATACCTAGCCATAAACTGCAGAATGAGAGACCTCTTTGACAGCACTAGTCCAGCTTTTGTACTGGCTGTGATATAAAGGTTGAGCCCTCAAGAGGACTGCAACAACACAGTCCATTATCCCTTATCCATGGATTGGTATTGCCATACAGGGTGGAGTTCTAAGCAGTTTTGACTCTGCCTTTGTCAGTTATATCACCAGATATGTTTTATCCTCTTCTAACTTGATAAACATAATTTGTGTTGCCATCTACCTGTTAGCTGCTGTGGGTTTAGAAGCTGAGTAAACATTCTGCTCTCACCTGGAAAGGAATGCAAAACACTGCCTTTTCTAGTTGTTTCTATGCTGATCAAGGTCTATGTAAAGCCCCATGTCCACATGGTTCATCTCACAGTGAGCTTATTGTATCATGCAAAGTGGGCACCAGCTAAGAAGTTGGTTATCCTTTTTGTGATATGCTAGGTACACTGCTGCAAAAACCAGTGCAGAAGCATCCATGGAACTGGATGGGGGAAAATGTATAATGTATATTCTAACCAGTTTTCATTTCAGACCTCAAGCATATGCAGATAGATGAGATCAATCAATAAATCAATAGATAAAGAAGGATCAGGCTTAAGGATGGTTTTCTAAACAAGCCAAAGAGAGAGAGGATGCAAGTGTTTTGATTAATACACCTGAAGGTGTGCTCTTCCAGATTCTCTGTGAATGGAAATGATTTGTATTGCTCTGTCAGGATTTTATTTTGACTTACTGTTTTGCCAACAGTGCGCTTAGTCAATGGGTCTTTCAGCCTCAATGGGCTGCTCCAGTTCAAGACTGAGAACACATGGTACACAGCTTGTGGAGATAACTGGACTGAACAACTGTCAAGCAGTATCTGTGACTGGTTGGGACTAGGGTAAGTAAGCTTGTTTAGTGTTTGTTGATACCTAAATTTTGTATTTTGTTTAAGAGCTGTGTACAGGAGAATGGTTGGCCAACTTTACACAGGCAATTTGTTCACATGTGATTATCAAACCAACCAAAGTGTCATCCCAGTAACAGGATCTTCCTCTGCTTTGAGGCTGTGGTGTGAGTTTCTGAAGATGGATTTGATAAGGTTTTATTGCTTCCAGCGTCCAACTTTCCAGGAACACTTTTACTCCCTTCAAGTGGAACTCCTTAAAGGTTAAGGACCTTTTGTCCACCATGAGCTATCACAACACGAAGTCTCCTATGGCTACGTGACTGGGGATTTTACTGGCCTGACCTGGTTCATTCGATTGTATGACCCTATGTGCGCATTCGGGTGACCTCTCTGGTGGGTTAGATTAATTTTATATCAAAGTTGTAGACCCTGGGACAGAGTTTACCAAGAGGGCAACATGTGTCTTTGATATAATTGCTCCTAGCCAACACCATACCACCCTGAACATATCTGATCACATGCGGTTTAAGAAGCTAAGCAGAGTTGGGCCTTGTACAACTAGGGAAAAGCCTTGCCTAAACCCTGGAGAACCTTGACAATGCAGGTTCATGAGGTCAAAATATTTGATTCACTATAAGGCAGCTTCCTATTCCCCTCCTCTTCTCCCCACTCCCATTTTATATGAGTTTGAAATTATATGTTTCAAATATTGTTTTCTCTTGTAGCAGTGTGAATAGATCATCTCTTGTCTTGTTTGATGGATCTGGCCCTTTTGTAGAAGTTACAAAAACAATCAACAACAGCTTAATACTAACACCAATGTAAGTATTCAAAGGTGGTGGTGTTCATGATGAACTATCGAAATTATACTAGAATGCATTTACTTAGAAATGGTTTACCACATTATCGTTTCAAATTTTATGGTTCAGAAATTGTCAACAGTTTATATGGCTAGCTCTATAAATTCAGTCTAACCAAAATTCACAATTGGAATGATATACAATATATAGAGAGCAACTCCCCCCAATTTGCCACCATGACCACTAGTAGTGGTAACATCAATTGCCAGTAGCAAGATAGATCAGTGGAAGGTGGGGAACAAAGAACTGGGCAAAGAAGAAGGAGACTAGGCTCCAAGTGCTTGTAGAATAAATGGAATCAATTTTATTCTTTAAAAAAGCCCAACACATTTCAGCTCATTTATATATCTTCAGGGGCTGTATTAAAAATGAATAAATTATTGTCAATATTAAATAAAAGAACAACACATATATAAAATCCAACAAGTTCAAATAACAGAACATTATGCACATAATAAATCTTATACATACCATGTACCCAACAGAAATTTCTGGAGTTATTACTCTACTCTCCTTGAGAAAGATTGGTGTGTAACATTTTATGAAAAGCAATTTATAAAAAGGAAGTAACTTTGAAGGAAAAGTGGTTGACTTATGAAGACTTTTTAGAAATTAACCAAGGCCAATACCAAATTAAGTCCAATGAATTATTACTGAGAGGGTTATAGTTTTCAGTGGTATTCTTACAGACAAATATTTGAAAGTTTAAAATGGGGACGGGGAATGATATGACTTTGAAGTGAATAAATCTGAGATTGAGATGCAATAATGTGCAGAGAGGAACATTTGATTAGTAAAATATAAAGTTTTGCTTAAATAAAATGAAGTAGAAGAGAAACAGGTCAAGGATTGTATGATAAAATGAGCTCAGAATTTTGGATACAACATACATATGGAAGAATGTGGAAAAAATGTGGTCAAAGGGAGTACACTGATTCATGATCTTAAGAAGAATTTTTATAAAATGATTTATCATTCATATTTAATGCCAGAAAAATGGCCAAAATGTGTATACTTTATGTATGTTGGAAATATGAACAACAGGTGGGAACTTTTTACTGTGGTGGACTAATGGAAAGGCTAACAAATATTAGATTCAAGTACGTTGTTTGATACAGAAGATTCTTAAGGTTAATGGAAGCCTGAGATGTTTTTATTGGGACTGATTAATGACCAGATGAAGAAGAAATATGGAGGGCTACTTTGTTATATGACTACAACAACAAGACGATTGTATGCACAGAAATGGAAAAATACTGAAACTCCAGTGAATGAGAACTGGATATTGAAACTGACTGACTTCGATGAAATGTACAAGTTGACTGCTTTGATTAGAGTAAAATCTTTGGGGACCTTTAAAAAAAAAAAAAGACCAGGAACCCTTAATTTTCTTTTTGTGGAAAAATGCAAGTAATATGTTAGCTATAGGTTTTGATAATTAATATTTGTATTTAAGCAAAAGAAGTACAAGTGTAATATTTTAACTGAAAAGTTATTTTACAGAGTAGGATATAAAACCATCATTAAGAAAGCTGGAAGTCAAGATAAAGTTTGTTTTTTGTTTCGTTTCTTTATTCTATGTTCTTTCCTTTCTGTGTTTTTCTTGTTTTTTTCTTTTTTCTATTCGTAGTTTTTTCTGTCTTTTAATGTATGTACTGGAAAGTTTTCAGTAACAAAATTTAAAAGATCTATAGTAAACAAAAAGATGCAACATCTGACAAACATGAAATGAAGGGATAGGAGGCTATGAGATTCAGATTTTTTGTAAAACCATGCAACGAGAGTAATACATTAAGTAAATCCAAAGACAGCTTTTCTGTAGCATTATGAACACCAGGAAAATAAAAATATGTACTGTCAATAAATAAGGAAATGACAAATGATGAGAAACAGATACTCCATTAACCTTTTGTGTAATTGCACTATATTTATCTTTCAACATTTATCTATGATGTGTTATGAGATGTCACTGAACCCCTGAAAGCTCAGATGCATTGCAGACTAATGAAATATTCCTCAGAACACTGGACCACAGAAATGCTTGAGCTATTTCCATCTGTCCTCTTTCACTGTCCTGGAATCTGTAATTTTCTTTTTTTAGCCAACTATTTCTAAAGCATCTGAACAAGGATGAAACAAGACAGAGCAAAGTTGTGTCTCCGAAAATATGCATCCCTTTCTATCAAGCCAACATTTTTAAAACTTTGGTCACACTGATCTCTAGTGGCAAATGTTTGTGTAAACATACAGAAGCAATATTGTTTATTACTGTACAACCTACTGAGCATTATGAAACAAATATCTCTCTCCAGTTCATGATTAGAACAGTATAGGTCTTAAAAATCACATTTTTTGTTTGAAAAATTCTGAATTTTGTTCTGAAAAATCTTAAGCAAAGCACAGTTAAGATTGTTTTTAAAGATCTGCTTACACTTTTAATAAAATATGGAAAGAATCTGTTCAGCAGCATATTATCATTACAGTATCCCAGCTTCTAAAGAAGATCTGTTTTGAATGAACTTCCTTGTAGGCTTAGTTCTTCTAACGTTCTATGTTTATGTGGCATGTTTTCAAAAATCCTCACACAGCTATAACTGGCAAATTACTTCGAGCAAGAGTGATAGGTGGTCACCTGCTGTGTAGAGGGGGGAAAATGGGAGAGAGGAAGATATGTCAGAATGAGAAAAGAGGTGGGAGGAATTGTAGAGAGAAAAAGGGTATCTTTTGGCCTCACCACAACTTTTGGCCTCACCCACCAATGTGCAGTTCCTGCTGGATTTCCTATGAATCCGTGCACAAACTAACACAGGAATCCCCTCAACTAGACAACTAAGATTTTGATAGCAAACAGGTAATGTTAATAAAAATAATAACAGAAATAATAATAATAATAATAATAATTATTATTATTATTATTATTATTATTATTATTATTATTATTATTATTATTTTTAATAACAATATGTTATTACCTTTGTAACAATGCAATTTCCTATGAATGGCATAAATGGTTTCCCATCAGTGGACAGGAAACATTTAAAATATAACTGTATTTTCATTCTAGGGTACAATGTCTTGATAATTTGGTGATTTATCTGCAGTGCAACAGTAAACGTGAGTGTTTGAAAAATTAACATTTGATTCAGAAGGTCTGCTTGTCTATCACATACCACGTTAAGTGTAAGCTTTTCACATGCAACATGCATAAGATAATTTTAACACGAAACTGCCCATTTGGACATAATTTTGGGAACCAAAAGGCCACCACTCATAAAACATTTCCATGCTGCAGCTAGGAATTCACATTATCACACTATGTGGAATCTCCAGTCACCAATCTTTGGCAATTACCAAAGATGTTTGTTTTTGATGTTTGTACATAGTATTAAACCCCCAAAAAGGGTGATAATAGTGATCCTAAAGATTATAACTGGCCCTAGAGGAGAAGGCAATTTAATCTCTATGTATAACCCAAAACATTAAAAGCTTTCTAGATAGAAATACATTTTAAAATAATTCAATTGAAAGGGTGAAATCAAGTCCAACATCAAAGAAGGCAATACACTTAATTCCTGGACCCTTAAAAATGGTGTATTTTTAAATTTTATCTTTTTATTCTTTTCCTCATAGAATGTGGAGAAAGATTGGTCACTCAGAAACACACAACAAAAATTGTTGGTGGCTCTGATGCTCAAGAAGGTGCTTGGCCTTGGGTGGTCTCATTAGATTTCAATTCCAAACCAACTTGTGGAGGTTCTCTTGTCAGCAATGAATGGCTCGTCTCTGCTGCACATTGTGTATATGGGTAACGTTTGTTATTTCCTATTTCTAAACCTTGTTCTACAGAATTATTACCATTGTCGATATCAGTGTAAGCACTACTGAGCTGCCTTCCATGTAAAGCTATAAAATAAAACAGTCCAAGGTTTTATCTGTACCAATCTGTCTGTGATGTATTCTGAGTCCTTCTTACCAGCCCTTGAAGTCACAGAGAAAGAAAATCTCACCTAGATATCCAAGTGGCACACGTTGTTGTTGAAAATTAACCTATATTAAAAGAACCTAAAGAATGGCTTAAGTGCAACCACCTACTGACTATAGAGCGGGAGAACTCTCCAATAGCTTAGCTAAAGAGGCCCAAGTCAGGGTTAAGAGGTAAGAGATTGGTACTTAACCTTGGACCATACAGTCTAATTCCCCCAATTCATCTTTTGTCATCCTACTTTTTGGTTACTTTTAAAATGTCTCCATTTCTCGCTCATGCTCCCATTCTCCTCCTTCGTCCTCAGCTTATTTCAGTTGCTGCAGATTAAGTGCAAAAGTAGTTTGCACTCAGCTCAGCTCAGCACAGTTTGTGTTTGTTTGTCATCCATTTTGCTATTCTGTGGTTCTTTCTCTCCTCTCCATGTTTGAACAACACATGTTACATGTCATTGTAAAATGTTATGAAAACTTTTAGTATTTGTAAGTAAACCTACTTCATATGGTTTTACAAAGAAGACTAAGCCAGATTTATTTATTATTTTTCTGCTAGACCCTTGGACTGGTGTTGTAGGGCTGCTCATTGCTCACCTTCTGCTTGAGAATACTAATTAGATAACACTAATCTGACTCACATTACCCAACAGTAAAGACTGCTTGCAAAGAGCTTAGTTATGTATTTATAGAAGCTTGCCAGAGGAATGTTCATAGTAGTCTTATCTATGTCAAACTATTGGAAGGAGTGCATTAAAACTCAATCCAGTTTGCCCATTTGGGAAGGAAGGAAGGAAGGAAGGAAGGAAGGAAGGAAGGAAGGGAGGGAGGGAGGGAGGGAGGGAGGGAGGGAGGGAGGGAGGGAGGGAGGGAGGGAGGGAGGGAGGAAGGAAGGAATATTAGGATGCTGTTCACTAGACAAGGCTAAACCTAACAATATTTTGGCATTACAATTTCATCAGCAATGTCACAACCTTGTAGAATGCTGACCTCAATGCATGAACTTGCAAGATCTTGACAGTGCTAAATCACTGCTAAGGCAACATAGATGCTTAGTAAATCACGTTTGGCAGAGATGCAAACAGAAATCATATTCTTAAAGACCATTTGATGGTGTGGTCTTGTGTCACCACATCCAATCGATGTTTAAATGTAGAACTCAATAGACTCATGGCCAGTATATATGCTGCATGCAGTTTCTCATAAAGAAACTCATATCACTTCTAATAAAAGTCAACTAAAAATATCCAGTTGCTCTTTCTTTGATTTAGTGCTGTCATATAACATCTTGGTGTCATATAAAATTAGACAATAAAGTACAAGTTCCAGTAGGCAGAAATAAGGAGTATATATTTTTATTCTACATACTAGACTGCAGAAAAGTTCCAGTAGGCAGAAATAAGGAGTATATATTTTTATTCTACTTGCTAGACTGCAGAAAGAAATATGTAATGTCTTCTGATAGGTTTTCCAAAAGTTAATTGAATATCGAGGCTTACTATAATTTTTCTGATACATTTCTTCGCTTTCCCTATGTAGATATATTAATGTTCTAAAGATTTCTTTCTAGGAAATTGGCAGTCTATTCTAATTATTTATTGTATCATAAAATGAGCATGATGTAGAACAACACTTTCTATTTCTTAGCTAATATACACATAATAATTAGTGTACTGAAACAAAGAGAACAAACATTAATAAGTTTCCTAGGTCTCACAGATGTTTATCTATTGTAGATTGCTGGTATTCTGTTTCCTTAAAGAGGACTCTGCTTACAGCAGAGTTGTAGTGAAGTAGTATCTCCATCTTCAGACAGTTATAGTCTTAGTTAACACTACATCGGAAGATACATAAATAAGGTGTTAATGGTTTTGGCAGAACTGTAAGTTGCTGCTAATGTGGCATTAAAGGCAACTGCAGGATTATGCTGCTGCACAAGGGTAGTTAATGTAGAGCAGAGCTTTCAAAACAATGTGTCGTGACACATTAGTGTGTCACCTGAAGTGTGTAGGTGTGTCGCCTCCCCAGACTGAGAAAGACCCTCCCACTTGAGCCTCTCCCACTGCCACTGCAACAGCAGCAGGCCAGGATCACGTAGGGGAGCTGCCTTTTCTATTGCTGCCACCCTCACTGGAGTCATAGAATCATAGAGTTGGAAGAGACCACAGGGGCCATCCAGTCCAACCCCCTGCCAAGGTCTTTCATTGGGGTCTTTCCTTGGCAAAGTGATGGCAGCAAGCCAAGATCAGGAAGGGAGGCTGCTTTTCCCACTGCTGCTGCCCTCACTGGGGTCTTTCCTCAGAAAGAGCAACAGCAGCAAACAGAATTGGGAAGGGCTGCCTTTCCCACTGCTGCCACCTTCACTGGGGTCATAGAATTTTAGAATCATAGAGTTGGAAGAGTCCACAGGGGGCATCCAGTGCAAGCCCTTGTCAAGGTCTTTTCTTGGCAAGGGCACCTTTCCTTGGGGTCTTTCCTTGGCAAGGTGACAGCAGCGAGCTAGGATCAGGAAGGAATGATGCCTTTCCCACTGATGCCACCCTTGCCAGGGTCCTTCTTCAGTGAGAGCAACAGAAGCAAGCCAGGGTCAGGTAGGAGGTGCTGCCTTTCTTGCTGCTACCACCCTCACTGGGGTCTTTCTTTGGTGAGAGCAACAGCAGCAAACCAGGATCAAATGTGGGGGATGCCTTTTCCTCTGTTTAACCTCTGGTTTCCTAGTAAACTGAATTACTGTGTCGCAAAATGATTCATGTCCAAAAAGTGTGTCACCAACATGAAAAGTTTGGAAAGCTCTGGTATAGAGTGAAATAAAGGCCATTTCCACACCATAGGCTGTCCTGCTATAGGGACATGATGGCAGCAGTTAGCTGGCTGTGATTCTGCACATGAACTGCTGCCATCCCTTTCATGGGGGTCCTGTGTCCCTAACCCTAGCAAATGTGAAGGGATTACTGTAAATCCTTGAATTTTAAAATATTCTCCTCTATATTGAAATACTGAGTTGTAGAGATAAAAGTAGTAGATGTTAGAAGGATTTTTTTAAAATGCTCAACCACACTGATCAGACCAGGTTTCACTGGAGCTTTCTACAGTGTATGAAAATCTGAAGTTACTTCTCATAATGTATCTAATACATTCCAAGCTCTTGACTACTAAAAATGGAGTCCAGGTTTCTGATTATTCAACTTACTTGCAGATATTTCATCAGTTACAAAATGGGATGTAAGAAAAGAATGATTAATATAAAGTTATCTGTATTAAATATACTATGCCAGCCTAAGTGTCCCCACTTCACCTAGAATTAATTGAATACCTGCATTACTCATTCAGTGTGTGGCCAGAGGTGTGATTATAGGAACATACAACAGCCATCAACTATCTATCAATTTTCCTAAGAATATATGTAAATATGTAATTTTTCAGTATTAAAAAAAAAGTTATGTTCCTCTGAAGAAATATTTGTGTTCCTGTTGTAAAAAAGTTGGGGAAAACTGATTGTAGGCACTTGTCAAAATTTCACATGCATTTAAAAAAAAAGATGATAAGGTCACAGAGCAAAGTCTTCTAGAAACAGCCATATGGATGAAATTTTTGTGTGAATCTATTGTGCCACTATGTTTTAGAAAGTTTTTAAAAAAGCAGAAATTGAATATCACAGATTTATCAGTGCTCTTATATAATCATAGGTGATTCTGATTCAGAACATTTCTTGTTATCCCCAGGAGGAATTTAAAACCTTCTCAGTGGAGAGCAGTTCTTGGCATGCGTGACAATCTGAACCTGTCAAATCCTCAAATAGTCACCCAAGAGATTGATCAAATTATCATAAATCCCCATTACAATAAACGAACAAAAGACAGTGACATTGCTTTGATGCATCTCCAATTCAGAGTGAATTACACAGGTATGACCATTTTCTTCTATATCTTTTCTCTGATGAATAGGTTTAGATGCAAATCTGAAAAAAATATTGAGAATTAAAGCATTGAATGTTTCCAATGAGTGAGTTAGTGCTCAGAAGCTGATGCAATCTGAGCTCCCTACAATGGACTTGCTCAGACAATGTCATTGTCATAAAATATTGAACAGTAAAGCTGAAATTAATTAATTATTTCTTGCTTCATCTCCTCCTCCTCCTCCTCCTCCATCATCACTGCTGCCGCCTCCTCTCTTTTCTTTTTCTTCTCCTTCTCCTTCTTCTTTTACAGATTACATTCAGCCCATTTGCCTCCCAGAAGAAAACAAATCATTTTTGCCAGGAACTAATTGTTTCATTGCTGGCTGGGGAAGAACCACAAATCAAGGTAGGCCCTCACACTTTGAAGATATCCTGCTGAAATCATGAATGTTCTCTTCCCATTCTGGTATTTCCTGATGCAGTCAGTACAAGATAACTTGTAGGCAACATACTTCTGTGTTTAAATAGAGGACTCATCCAGATTGACCAAATGCATTATGAGTTGATACAAGCTGAACCTCTACTACCTGGGATTTTTAAAAACTATTTAAACTATTTTTTTAAAAAAAATATTAGTATGGCATACCTCTTTTCTCATTCATTTTTGAGACTAGCTACATCTTTTAAAACTCGGGGCAAAGATATATTTATATGTATATAGATCCCTGCTACAAGAGGTTCAAAGACATTTCCTGTCACTAGACTAAGTGCTGTTTCTTTTCTTGCCTTTCTTTTTACAGTTATCATGCTATAGTGATATAGCACTTTAGCATTATGACTGTTAAAGGAAAAAACAATTGTGGTGTTGCAGGAAAACTGAGACACGGAGACCTCAGAGCTTAGGAAAAAGAGTTTATTACGCGCGGGCTGTTGGCGGATCGCTCCCTGAAAAACCAAGAGCCCTGAAGAAAGGTTACACAGTGCTTTTATAGACTCAGCATAAGTTTCACTTTCCTCAAACACAGCATATAAGTTTCACTTTCCGGTCAATTACATCAATCAGGTACATCAAAAGGCTAGGCACAGGAAAACAACACTCCAAGATGATGTATTCTGTACCAGGTAGAATTAGGGAGGAACCATTCCCAGGTCAAGTTGACTCCCAAACTTTCTCATTAACTAAGCATGACAACATCGCATACCTGAGATAGGCACATTTGCAGCTAATTTATTTTCATCTATTTTTCTACTAAAAGCACAGGCTATATATGTTAACCCTTTCATTCCCCCCTTCATGCCAAATTCAATTCCTTGCAATTTGAAGCATGCGCCATTTCCCTATTTCCTTTATAACACAAAAGATACATAGCAGCAAAAGTTACATAGCAGCATTGTAATAAACCTGTTAGTGTTAGTTATTAAATCTTCTGGGGTCTGGCTGTACGCCGGACTGCTGAACCCAGGACAGCAGTAAGTAGAGCCTAGCCCCATTTCTTCTTCTCCCCAGTCGCAGGTCTAGCCGTACGTAGAACTGCCTTGCCGGTCGGCAGTAATAAGGCCTAGCCTGGATTCTTCTTATTGCTTCTTCAGAGTGAGCTTGAGAGGGTTAGTAGGATCACCAGTTACCAACCACCCCCCTTTTGCCCTCTTTACTCGGGTCCAATACATCCACCAACTATTTTCATCTCAATATGAGTTGTCTTTACTACCTAATAGGGTTTCCTCTACCCATAACCAAATGGCATTCTTTCCTTCACCCACAAAATGACTTCCTGCTTGGGCTGAAAAGAAGACAACCCTTTTGATTTTGTGAGGTGTGCACCTCATCCTATACCTTATCATGTTGGGGCTCTGGAAAGAATAAAAATGCTTCTGCTTTCTTTGTTACTGGCTGCACATAAAATAACAGTAAAGAGTTTCTGTGAAGTGGGCTAGTTAGGTCGTATCTCTTGCCCTGTGTTGGCATCTGATTACTATCTGGGCCATACGTGTTAAACTATTGCATCTTCAAAATTTGGTTCTTCATCTTCTCCACTTTTCTTGAATCTTGAGGCTTTCAAGTACAATGTGACTCTTCCCAAGTGATTCCTTGAACAATGGTTTAATTCTGGATGATCTTGTAGACAAATGTGGGTCTGCTGCTTGAGCCTATATGGCGTGTGTGGGCTTGTTAGGGCTATCGTGGGTTCGCTGGCTATCTTCAGCTCTCTCTCTTTTTCTTCTCCCCATCTCAGTCAGAGTCCTTCAGCTGCAGTTCCACTTCCCACCATCTCTTTCTCCCAGCTTGCTTCTCGGGGTCACCTCCCCTAGCTTGCTGGTGCTGCACCAAGGAGCCTCTTCAGTTGCCACTCTATTGGTAACCTCTAGGACTTCTTTACTTCTGTCTTACCATGCATTATCCTCATGCCAGCTGCCCACTTCTCCTTCCAGGGTGTCACATCTCCAAGCCCTTGCCCTTCTGCCTATGGGATGAGAAACGAAACTTCTCCTCCTGACTGCTGACCACAAACATTATTCAAGGAGTTCTGTTCCCGTTCCTGCGAAGGAATTCTCATCATATATCGCTTCTCATCTGGTCTCTGCATATGCCAGTTGGACCATCTATACCGCTTTTCTGCTATCCTCTTCCACATCCACCACACATCCACATCCTTCTCTGACTTTCTTTCACCATCTCTTCAGGCCGCCAATGTCTTCTCCTGCCCACACTGGGCACATTGGCTCTTTTCCCAGAGACCCTCATCCTGGGTCTCCTATCACCTTCTTCCATAGTCTTCCTGACCTCTACTTCATCCATATTTCTCCTCTGCGTTGTTTCACCAAAGTAGCTGCGAGTTCTACCTTCTTGGTCATTCTTCAGTCTTTTCCTCTCTTCTCATTCACAAGCACCTTCTACTACTTCCAGTAACTCTTGCAAATTCCTCCTTCAAAACCTTCAAATTCCTGGAACTTCCTCCAAATATCTGGGTAACTTTGGATTACAAAAGCCTATGGGCGGTCTCCCATCCAAGTACTAACCAGGCCTGACCCTGCTTAGCTTCCGAGATCAGACGAGATCGGGCGTGTTCAGGGTGGTATGGCCGTAGGCTTATGGGTTGGCATTATTTGAGTTAACTGCCTTAATGAAAACAATATCCACATTCAAGGGAAGTTTGCAATTTCCCTAAGTGGACTTTTTTAGTGAAAATCATGACTCCATGGCTTCTGGTCTTACTGCTTGTGACACTTCCTGACACCTTTGCTTTTCACTTTCTCTTCTCTTCCATGCAAAAGCAGGCAGGTCTTTCAGGCAAACGCTGATTCCATGCTCTTCCCCCTCCCTGTCTGCCCCCTCAGGGGAGAGGCAGGTGAATGAAGAAGGGGTTGAGACAGGGGGCTGGCTGTTTCCTGTTGGAGTGCCCAAAGTTCCTATGCTAAATGCTTTTTCAAAAAACTTATTGCCAGATAGAGGTTTTGCAGCCTTCTTTATCTTTTCCTTTTTTTTCTTCTTCTTCTTCTTCTTTTTTTTGGATTCAAACTCCTACTGCCAGAATTGCAAATTCAGGCTCCTCACTCCCTCCGTCTCAAGGGGGGGGGGTTGCATTCAGCCTGATGACTACAAGGAGTGAGAGAAAAAAGCCTAAAAATTGTCCTCTACAGAAGCAGCCTTCCCTATGCTAAATGTAAACAATGGAACCTTGCAAGCTGGTTTTCTTTCTTTATCAAGAAGTTTCCAAAGTTCCCCCTTTTTTCTTTTTTCTTTTTTCCTTTTCCTTCTATGTGAGCCCACAGGGGGAAGGATTCTTTATGGCTGAAGAGTTTTAAACATGAAACAGGCAGCTGTCACCTGGCTGCTCTTCTTATTATTGTGCCAGCCCATTATTGTTATTATTATTATTTTTTTTCCTCTACCTCTGATGTGTGTTGAAGGTTGCTTCCAGTTATTAAGAAATCAGATCTTGCTCCTATGACATTCTCACCCAGCCTACCAGGCTGAAAATGAGTTATTAAAACTATCTTCATAGCTTCCTTTTCCTGTCCCCTATGTACACACTGACAGAATTCTTAAGCATTTGGCTAAAGAAACTTCCATTCTCCAAAAACCAGCAACTATAGGGTTAAAATCTAACAGTCTGCAGGAGGAGGAGGGGCTGTGGAATAGTGCTGCTTTCGAGCAAAACAGGAGAGGGAAAGGAGAGAAAGCAAAGGAATGCCGCTTTTACTTACACACACAAGCCTTTAAAGTTTTTCTACTTACATTAAAGCATTAAAGCAGCGTTTGTCTGTTATCTCTGACCAGGCAAAAAACTACTGATAAGTACGTCTCTTCCTAACCCTTTCTTTGAATTTCCAACACAGCATGAAGCAAAGCCTCCTCCCCTCTCTTTCTGCTCCGAAACGGCAATGTGTAAGGAGCTAACAGTTTAAGCTAAAACAATGAGGTAGACTAGACAAATCTTCCCTTCTGAGAACTTGACCAGAGTGCCCTTCCTAAAAATTCTAAAAACATACATTGCAAGGGTGTACAATTCCTCCACCACCTCCCATGTCCTCCCACCTAAAATCAAGACAGACACAAAAGGGAAAAGGGGTGGCTGGTGGGTGGAGGGGATCCCACCAGCCGACACAAAGGGGATTAAACACCACGCACTTGTCACTGGCCGATTACCCCCGGACGATCAACGGCCAATAATCGAGAACGCAGTGACCATTCAAAAGGACAGTTCTCACACACTTACACTCATTCACACAGTTCCTGCCTCCCGCCGTCCCGTTCTACACCAAAGCAAAACAGTTTCCCCAGCGCATGTACCCTTCACTGGCTGGGTAGTAGTGTTTGCTTGGGAGTGATCAGGTCCCCCTTCCACCCTCCTGGGTGGGGCGTCTGGACTACAACCAGATTATACTTGCCTAGGTCTTGTGACGGCGCTTCTATACGAACCAATTCTCCAATGTCTGTTGGACTTGAACCAAACTTGAACCAAATACAGATGAAAGTTTCAATGGAGGCAGGGCTCAGTTTCCATACTCTGCATCAAAGGTTCCCTCGGTTCCGTGCTTGCCGTTCAGGTGCTGCCCAGCACAGACTCCACTTCCTCCCGGCATAAACTGCCAGTGGCGCCCAGAAAGGGAAAGTGTGCTGAGCCCCCTTCCCGGCAAGACGGTTTGAGAGCAGGCAAAAATCCACCTCTGTGTCTCACTCCTGCCTGCTCCTCGTCCCGGCGGAGTCGCCATTTTATGTTGCAGGAAAACTGAGACACGGAGACCTCAGAGCTTAGGAAAAAGAGTTTATTACGCGCGGGCTGTTGGCGGGATCGCTCCCTGAAAAACCAAGAGCCCTGAAGAAAGGTTACACAGTGCTTTTATAGACTCAGCATAAGTTTCACTT
The DNA here is from genome assembly GCA_948474755.1 of Ctenosaura bakeri. Lineage (NCBI taxonomy): Eukaryota > Metazoa > Chordata > Lepidosauria > Squamata > Iguanidae > Ctenosaura > Ctenosaura bakeri. Next base: position 116,130 of record CAOLHI010004269.1, read on the forward strand.
TCCTCAAACACAGCATATAAGTTTCACTTTCCGGTCAATTACATCAATCAGGTACATCAAAAGGCTAGGCACAGGAAAACAACACTCCAAGATGATGTATTCTGTACCAGGTAGAATTAGGGAGGAACCATTCCCAGGTCAAGTTGACTCCCAAACTTTCTCATTAACTAAGCATGACAACATCGCATACCTGAGATAGGCACATTTGCAGCTAATTTATTTTCATCTATTTTTCTACTAAAAGCACAGGCTATATATGTTAACCCTTTCAGTGGGACTTCTGGTTCTGCACATAGCGGGGTGAGGTGAAACTTCTTGACAGTGGCATCTGAGAAGTTTCTCGCACCATGTGACATGAGTCGATCCATAATTTAATGGATCACAAAAATCTCACTTGTTACAATGAGATCGAATTTGGGGCTACAGAGATCCATTGCCTTCTTTGGGCTTTGGAAAATACATCTGTTGGTGTCTGCTTCGAAACGGAGAAGAAGAGGGAATCATGGCAGCCATTGTCACATGAGCACAGCTGGTTTGTTCCATCATAAGCCCACCACAGAATTTTTAATGGACTGGATTGAAACCTTTGATTCAGGAGATCTGTTAAAGAGATAAGCACTACGGAGAAGAGGAGGCAAATATTTCATTACTTGGGCAAAGATAAATATGATGTAATATGTTTGCAAGAAATCACAATTAAAAAAGAAAAAGTGAATTTGATTTGGAATAAAAGACTTGGAAAAGAATTTGTATCAGTTTCAGAGGAAAAAAAGAAAGGTGTCAATATATGTCAATGACTATATCAACACATGAGAGATATTTAATGATGAAGGCGGCCGCTATTTAGGACTGGAAATGGATTGGCAGAACCAAAAAGGGTACAAAAAGTGGTGCCTTACATTCAATAGTGAGTGTCTGGATCAGGTGGGTGTCAGTCTCAACATATAGAATAACTAGCTGCCATCAGAGGGTTGAATAGATCAGGATACCTGCATCAAAAAGGAAACTCAAGAGAAAGGTTTATAGAAAATCCCACCCAGTAAGGCTGGAGGGCCCATGCCATGCATCAGGGCTGGCAGCTTTAGCAAGTTGTTGGTAGGTCCCTGGTAAGGGAAAAACAACAACAACGGTGGGGGTGTGATTTAGAAACTGGTATATTGGGGCAGAATTGTTTATTGGGTGGGCAATAAATAACAACTGGCCAGTCTAGGTAAATGATGGAGAGAACATCAAGTAGCAGTACTTGACAGAGTGCTTCTGCACCATCCCTGCAATGTAGACCACTGGCACAATTTGGAATGACAAAATTAAAATCACATGAGAGAGAAGGATTGATCACATGAGAGGCTATTGCCATCTTTTGTATTGGTTTGCAAAAATGGTGTTGTAGGCTGAAACAAAAGTTTTAACTCTTGGGTTTTTTTTCTCAGAGTGGAAAAAGAAAAGAAAAAAAACTTCCTCAGAATCTCATGTGTTGGAACAGACTTTCTCAATTGGCTGGCAGTTTTCATGTCAAAAGAAATTTCTATATTTTGGGTAAAGTTTAAAAAGAGGTTTGTCTCAAGACTCCCCTTTTCAAACCAAAAGATATCAAGTGAACCGTTGAAGGGTCATTGCCTTGCCTCATAGTTATGCAAATGCTCAGGAATTGGGGAGAAAAAAGAACTAATCTTAACAGCAAGACAAAGAGATTTGTAGCAACAGGAGACAGCTTTTAAAAATCTAAATGTTTCCTGAGCTCAGGCTTTCTGTAGGTGTTTTAAAACATTTCTCTAGGAGTCAAAGAAAAGAAAATGCAGAATCAAAAAAGAGAAGCCTTATCATGCTATGTTGCTTACATGTTTGTTTGTTTGTTTTTTAAAAAAAGGAAATCCTATTCTGCATATGCAAAGCAAAACAAAAACTGTGTTCATCCATGGAGGTTTCCAATTAGACTTTAATTTCTTCACAAGAAAGGGAGCTGGTTCATTTTTTTCAAAAGGGTTTTGCCCCAAATCCACGCTTCCTTTGTTTTCCTTTGAGAGAGGCCACAGAGAGGAAAGGCTCTCTCTGCTAATGAAATCCTGGGAGGGCTGAGGCTGTCTGGCTGGGCCCTCTGAGAGGGAACAACTTTGAGGACTAGAAACTTGGAGGTAACTTTTTAAAAGGACAGTTTCCTTTTCCTGTAATTTTTGTGTAAATTCTGCAATTTTCTTATTGCAATCCTCATGGCTAACATGTTGTTTTGTCTGGCTAGCATGTTATGTTTTGGCATGTTCTTCCTCTCGAGTGGCTAGTCTACTCTGAAGTATTTGGATTTGCACTGAAGCTTCCTCAAATTTGGCATGGGCTTCCTGTACAGCAGATGAAAGAGCCAATTTGTCTGCTTGCAGGGTGCTGTTTTGTGCCCTCAATTGCTCCAATTGGGCCTGCCTCTCAGCCTTTTGGGTGAGCTCCTGCATGTTCAGAGGTTCTCTGGAGTCAACTAAAAGAGTGGCCAAGGCTGCGTCCTCAGGCAGCTTTTCTCTGAGGGTGGCAATGGGAAGGGAAGGAGATAACTCAGGGCAAACAGCAGGAATGACTGCCTACCGGGTCTGGAGCTCCCTCTCAAGCTCTTCTATCTTTTTGTGACCTACTGCATAACTAACTAGCTCTTGGTGTTCTCTAAATTGTTTTGCCATGAATTTGGCAGCAGTTTTGAATTGGACCAGCTCTTCCTCTAAGGATTTGGCCCGTTCTTTCCATGTTTGGGCTTGGATGGTCATTTCACTCAATTTCTGGCTGGTGGTTTGTGCAACAGATGCAAAAGTTACTTTATCAGCTTGCAAGGTTTCATTCTCGGCTTGAAGCCGGGCTATTTCTTTTGACATTTCCTCATTCTTGGCTGTGACAGTCACGAGAGCACTCGAGGCATCTCGCACAACTAGCCAAAATCCCCACGCTGCAAGAACGTCTTCGGGAGATCCAAAAAGAGTCTTCTCTGTTCTTGCATTTAAGTAAGCCTCCCTTAAGGTGGTGAAGGGATCTGGTGTTTGAAAGCTAGAGTCTTTCCAGGGGCATTTCCCTTTTCTAAGCTCTAACTTTCCTGCCATTTTCTTCTCCTACATCCTTTTCTTCAGTTCCATTACTAATCTCCTTCCTTAGTTACAAGTTGGACCAGGTCTGTAGTGACGGGAAGGATCACCGGGACCCCTGTGGGGGAGTGAGGGAGATGAACTCTACAGAAATTCCTTCAGGAAAGAGGGTTAGGAACCAATCTACAGCCTGTCCAAAGGGTCTCTTTTGCTGATCTAAGCCCAGCCTTCCACCTTGACAGCTTAGGGCAAAAGGACAGAGGTATGATTCAGGGACTGGGAGGATCACCGTGATCCTGGCGGGGATGGTTTCCATTCTTCAGAATGCATGAAAACTTATAGATCCTCGTAAACAATGTAAATGTGATTTTTTTTTTCCTTCTTGTACCTGTCTTGGCTTCACTGAATTAATCATCTACTAAGAGAGGCATTTTAGGCTACCTACAGTACGGTCTAATGGGAATGTATAACATTAAAATTAATGAAAAATATTTGTTGAAGAACATGTTATGCATTCAGGCTGCATCACCCACGTGTTTCTGGATTTTAAACAGGCTCTGTTGCAAATATATTGCAAGAAGCAGAAGTCCCTCTTATAACACATGACAAATGTCAGCAACTGATGCCAGAGTACAATATTACTGAAAATATGCTATGCGCTGGATACGATGAAGGAGGAATTGATTCTTGTCAGGTAAATGGAATTAGTTGTTTCCTCTGCAGCAGTAAAGCTAATTGTAGAGTGACTCAATGTTTATTTTTCTGACCATTATTTCTGAAGCTAAATATTTTATGTAGTAGTGTTGTATTGATATTTGAAAAGTCATTTGTTAACTTGGCCACAGTTGAAACCTGTTCTTTAGCAATATCATTGCCACCAATATCTCTGTCACATTGCTTTCATTTCTTGTCATTTGTGACCTTGAATTTACTTACAGAAAAGCTACTTTGAACAACATCTGGCCCTCACCACCCAAGGGAACATAAAAAACCCTACCAATATCATTCCAGGCCATAAGCTACTGTCATGAATAGAATGTTTCAAAGGATGTTTTGCCATATTAGAAGGCCGTGTCTGTTCCTCCAATGCTTACAAAAGCCCTTGTGACACAGCTTTCATGGAGGCTCAAAGAATTAAGCTGAAAGTCAAAGCTCAGGCATAGCTTTACTGTATTAATACTGCACATAACTGACAGACATCTCACAGAATGCTTAAGGCCATAACAAATCTCATTATGACTTTGCAAATGGTTTTGTTTCCAGTAAAAAAAAGATGCTATGTAAGAATGTTTTAATTTTTGTTTGTCATTTCAGGGGGATTCTGGTGGGCCACTGATGTGTCAAGAGAATGAAAAGTGGCTACTGGCTGGCGTGACATCCTTTGGGTATCAATGTGCACTGCCAGATCGTCCTGGTGTTTACGTGAATGTTTCAAGATTTGTTGACTGGATCAAAAGGATAATTCACTAGAAGCATCTGCTTCTCCTCTACTGAGAAAAACACAGGGGGAAAATATCAAGGAAATTCAAGGACAAAGAGACACATGTAACCTATGTACTTTACCTTCTGAAAGAATCAGGCAAGCATCAGATAAATCAGAAGAGTTGATCTCTGCCGGGAATTCAGCCAGAATTCCACTGGGTGACCCTATGAGAAGTAGAGCTTGGAAAAGTTACTTTTCGAGATATTTTTATTAAGAATTTCTAAAAACATTAACATTCTATAGATACATTAGAAAAAAGGGGGAACAACTTTTTAAAATTACATTTTTGGAGTACTCTCAGGATTTTTGAAACGTTGGGAAATTTTGGGAATTATAGTTTTAAAAAGTAACATTTCTATTATCTAGGAAGGTGTGGCTGATTAGTACAGAAGTTTTGACTAGGACAACTTCTCTCACCTTAAATATATGGGAAGGAAGTTGTCACAACCAAGTCTCATTCTCAAAGAAATGACAAATGAAATTCCTCTGGTTTTCAGAAGGAGGTCCCACTACCACCATAGAGCTTTAAATGCAAGGGTACAGAGGTGTGCCATTCCATATATTATTATATTGATGTTTCCAACATCTCTCAGCATTGCCTATTATGCCAGGACACATGGGAGTTATAATCCAACATCCAAAAGACCACATATTACCCACTCTATTTACATGGATGTTTACTTCTCCAAATCATAAAATTGTAGGGTTGGAAGGGATCACAAGGGCTAGCCAGCTTTACCCCTGCCACGTAGAAGTAGACAACTCAAGCAGTCCTAAAAGTTGCCCATTCAATCTCTCTTTATAGGCCTCCAAAGATGGAGAATCCATAATGCTCCAAAGGGAATTTAATCTACTGTCTAACAGCAATTACTGTAAAAAAGTTCTTACTAATGTTTAAGTAGAATCTCTTTTCTTCTAATTTGAATCCAGAAAACAAGCTGTCTCCATCTTCTACATGATGTCCCTTTAGATATTTAAAGACAGCTATCATGTCACTTCTTGTTGACACCAACACTGAATATACTTATTTTCAAATCAGCAGTCAAACTGCAGCCACTGAACGCTGACCATACATCTTCCTGATCATTTTCTACTGAAACAGTTTCTAGAGCAAGAGCTTGGTTGCAACATTTATGCCAAATAAGATTTCATAATTGGTAATACATGCTTTTAGCTCCACATCTAGACACAAGAACTGCAGAATGTGCGTACACCAAATAATTCAATTAATGGAATCATAGAATCATAGAATTGGCAGAGACCACAGGGGCCATCCAGCCCAACCCCTTGCTATGTAGGAACACCCATCAAAGCATTCCCAACTGATGGCCATCCAGCCTCTGCTTAAAAACCTCCAAAGAAGGAAACTCCACCACACTCTGAGGCAGCATATAACACTGTCAGACAGCTCTGACCACCAGGAAATTCTTCCTGAGGTTCAGGTGGAATCTCCTTTCCTGCAGCTTGAATCCATTGCTCCTTGTCCTACTCTCTGGAGCAGCAGAAAACAAGCCCGCTTCCTCCTCGACATGACATCACCATAGGCTATTAAGGAAATAGTAATGAATTGTTTTTCCCTCTATTGAGTTTTTGAAAATGGATTCCACAGTGAAAATTTGTCTAACTTATCACATGATCTACAGTAACACTGTAAGATGAAACCATGGAAAAGCACATTTCCATTAATAGAATGTATTTTTGAAAAACATTTCAAGGAGAAGTTATTTTGTTTTACTGAAACCAAAGTTATGCTTCATTTTAATCCAAAATTAATAATTAATTTTATTTTTATTTATTAATTTTATTTCTCTCATATATTTGAGAATTATCTTCCAATCACATGTGAATTTATGGAACCTCCTAGATTTCACAACGTTTTCTTAGACAAGGGATAGTGCAAGGTGGTTTTGCTGGTTTCTTCTTCTGAAATATAGCCTACAGCACCTATAGGTATTCATCAGCAGGCTCCCACCAAGTAGTAGCCAGGGCTGACCCTGCTTAGCTTCCAAGATCAGATGAGATTTGGTGCCTTTAGAGTATTTGGTCCCTTCTTTTCAGCAGAAACATTATTAAAGTAGAGAATATTATATTAAAATTAATGAAATGAGAAAACTGATAAAATTATACAGCACGCCAATGGAAAAGTTTTTTTAGTGGTCTTTTTGTTTGATCATATTCTCATATGTCATATTCTCATGATTTAAAGTATGTGCAGAGGATGGTAGAAAGTGGATAAAGTCTTTTGGAACTAGGCTGCCTGACCAAAGAAAATGCATGGGAAATTTTGTAAGGAACACTTTTAATTGGAGACTGATCACAAAAGGGCACTTGTATGTAATGACTATATATATATATATATGACACACTTATACTAATAAAAGAATATAATTAGTCATGCATTTTAATATGATATGGTGATTATTGTTTCAGAAAACCTATTGCTAGTCTGAAAATATCCAAACTTCTGAAAGAGATGTCTGTCTCCTATTTTCACATCAATCAGTGCCTCTGCTTCCTGGTGATTGTTTCCTGGTGATGATGATGATGAATTTATTTGTATCCGCCTCTCCATATGGATCGAGGCAGCGAACAACTTACAAATAGCATGTATTTCTATACATGCCCCCAACAAGCTGGGTACTCATTTTACCGGCCTGTGGAAGGATGGAAGGCTGAGTCAACCTGGGGCCCGGCAGGATCGAACTCACAACCTTGTGGCTTGCAGTACTGGCATTTAACCACTGCTACCCTTTTGATTTCTGCAAGTGCACACAAAATTTCAGCATAAAGTAAGTGAGACTGGGACTATTATGTTACAAGAGCATGTCTTAGGCCATTTCTGGACTACACTATTATAGTGCCATTATTCCACTTTCAACATCCTATGGAATCCTGGGGTTTTCTGTTTAGGGAGGGGCCTTTAGAATTCTCAACCAGAGAGCTCTTTGACCTCAGTAAACTACAAACCGCAGAATTCCACAGGATGTTGAAAGTGGAATAATAGAACTATAAAAGTGTAGTGTGGAAATGGCCTTAGAAAAGAAGTTGTATATCAGTAGAAAACCAGCATTCCATGTGGAGAAGCCCTAGAAAATGGCTATGTCAGTGAAAACAAGATTTCATATCTTCAAAATCTGTTTCATTTTTTAAAAGAAACGTTGATTATTTAGCATGGATTGGCATTGACTGGCTCCACCTGTTTCAGGATATGACCCTGCCCACTATTGGCATTGTGACTTTCACTCTGTATGCCCAGAGCAAATCCTGCCCTCAAATTGGAAAACGTTCCCCATTCCAGGGTATAACAGCAACTGTATAAATAACTTCTGAGTTTAACATAGAAATAATCCTGCATCTCCCAGTCTCACAAACTTCACATCACTATTTCTCATACTCTCCAAACTGCTCATTTTCGCTTGTATAACTCCTCCTTCTCTGGTAAACAGCCACAGTCACTTCCCTTCTAGCCTTCCTTCCAGGCCACTCCCATATGGATGGGGAAAACATGAATTGTTCCAGGTGTGACTGGAGAAACAGCATACAAGCTCCATTGGAATAAAAGGGATAGAAAGTCACATTTTCAGTAAAATCTCTGGACACCCTGTACTACTACAGCAGCAAAATACATACCAAGCCACCTATCTGGTCTATTACCCCAAATGTGCTATTGAAATAGAAAAATCAGCCTGCAAACATTTTAAAACCTGCAGTGTTGGAGGGGACGTCCTGCAAACATGAAAATCTGCAGATGCATACATTTATTATATTAAAATAATGTACAATAAAATAATTTGCATATCTGCTCCTTTTGTTTGCCTCTTTGTAGGTTCCTTCCCATGAAGTTAACGGCACAATTCGTCCCACGACGCCCAAGCATCGCGGGTGGCGGGGGGGGATGGTCTTTGCCGCCCTCCCGCGATACGAGACCACTCGCGATGGCCGGCGGGAGGAGGTGGGGCTGGGCTCGGTATTTAGGGCCTGACCCGCCTCCCTCGCGGCCATGGGGGGCTTAAGGTTCAGCATGTACCTATGGCACACCCTTTTTGGGGTGGAGGATAAATCCTATCCTTGGGGAGGGCCCTAGGATCACCCCACTTACTGCGCAGCGCGGGGTGGGCCTTGGGGCTTGCCTTCCAGACATGGGCTGGCCAAAGGCCATCATGCACCTTCAGCGGTTGGCTTTGGGGCCCGGTATCTCGTTCAACGGGCTAGGGGAGATGGTAGGGAGTTGCCTCTTGACCCTAGTCCGATGATGCCGGGGATCCCCCCCTTTTCTTCCCCTCAGGTTCAGAAATGCAAGTTCAAGTTCAAAGTTATGGTCAAGTTCAAGTTGGATTTCACCCCATGTTAATTAGGCATATTAATAAATTGCCCTAGTTCAACCCAAGCTCTGTCTGTGGTCTCGTTATTTCATGGGTAGGGTGGCAAAAGATGCTACAAATTAACACCACTATCTTGCCTATTGCTTTTCTTGCTTCTATTCCCTAGGCTACACAGGCCCGGTCTACATATTCCTGCCTAAACTAAATAGGATTCCTCTTTGTTTTCCTGATGCCCACCAGTGAAGACTTAAAAAAAAAAATTCATATGGTTAGGGAACTGAGTCTTTTTAAGTAAAGGGCTTTTCATAGCATGCTGTGATGTTTCTATTTCTTGCCTTTTTAAAGGCTATGTAAAGTATATATAATTATAGTGTAGCCATACTTTTGTATGTTTCTACCTATATGTTTTTATAGTTTCTTCCTTTTATAGTTTCTTCTAAGTAGCTGTCCTGAGTCATTTCTGGGGGAGGGGAACTGGAAATAACAACTTCAACTGAAATTGGATTAAGTATGCTGGTATGAGAGAATTTTTTAAAGAGAAGTATGTTCTGAATGTCATTAAATAATTCAGATTTCCTTGAAGAAAAGATTACTATAGAAGGTGGAGCCTTAGCTTACTTAAATATTCAGTGCCCTTTTGCTAAGTGGTGCCAATACACTGAATACATTTCTTGCTGCAATATGTGTTCATTTTTATTGTGTTCTCAAGCCACC